>BPLS01013025.1:0-25821 GCA_019656275.1 Rhododendron kiyosumense | reverse complement strand
GGAGCCACATTTTTCCACAAAATGGAAGCGTACGTAAGTCGTAGATATCGTAGATATTAATTAGTACATGTTAATTTGAGTAAATCGATATTGATAACTGATTAGTACAACTTTTAGAAGATTTAATTAATGTGTGATGTAAATTTCACATACACACACACATATTTATACGATAAACAAATTAACCATTGGCCCTCAATGAAGTGGCGTTGTTTCCAGTTAAATATTAGAGAAGCAAGTCAGACATGTAAAAGCTAATACTCCATTTGTCCTAAATTGCTCACATTTTTTTGAAACCATGTATTTTAGAAAAAGTAATGTATTGGCACGAATTTTCTTTCAAAATTTTTGCAGCAATGATCTCAAGAAAAAATTGATGCATGATTTTTGAAACTTTATCTGGACGACTGGATGAGCAGGAAATTAATTAGAAGAAAAGAAAAGGAAAAAGAGATCTGGATCGACGACTTGACTAATGAGTCATGAAGAAGAAATTTCGATCGTTACGAACGGGGGTTGCTATGGATCGGAGCCACATTTTTCCACAAAATGGAAGCGTACGTAAGTCGTAGATATTAATTAGTACATGTTAATTTGAGTAAACCGAGATTGATAACTGATTAGTAAATTTCACATATGCGATAAACCAATTAATTAACCATTTTCCTATATATAAATAGTCCCCCGGCCCCCATACAAAGGACGTACATTTAATTAAAGCTTTCATCGATCCTTCCTTCTATGCATGCAACAACTGCCACTACTCCTAGCTTAATTAATTGTCGTAAGAAACCAACAACCATGGCATCCCAACCTAAAAGAGCACCCAATTTCCAAGCACTTCACTCCATAATCATCTTTGTCTTTGTTATCATGATCCTAATTCCATTTGTCTCTTCATCTGATTCCGCCGTTGCTCCTGCTTCTCCCGCAACTAATACAGTTGCAAAACAAAGCGAAGCAGTCGCTCTCTTGAAGTGGAAAGCTAGCCTTGACAATCAAACCCAATCTCTCCTTTCATCATGGAATGAAACTAGTCATTGCACTTGGGTCGGAATTGGTTGCAACCACGCCAGTAAAGTAACCAATTTAACCCTTGACAGTATTGGTTTAAGAGGTACGCTTTCCGGTCTTAACTTCTCTTCGTTACCACATCTAGTGAAACTTGATCTGTCCAACAACTTAATATATGGGACCATTCCCTCTCAGATTGGCAGCCTTTCCAGACTCGCATCTCTTAATGCGTCCTTCAATCATCTTTCGGGAACAATTCCGACAGATATTGGGATGCTAAGATCGCTCGTTGAACTTGATTTGTCAACGAATAATCTCACGGGATCAATCCCCGCTTCAATAGAGAACTTGAGAAACCTCACAACGTTGTACCTTTACGAGAACTCTCTCTCTGGATCCATCCCTCAAGAAGTAGGATTGCTAAGATCTCTCACTGGCCTTGCATTGTCAAAGAACAATCTCACGGGATCAATCCCCGCTTCAATAGGGAACTTGACAAACCTGACAACGTTGTACCTTTACAAGAACTCTCTCAATGGATCTATCCCTCGAGAAGTAGGATTGCTAAGATCTCTCACTGCTCTTGATTTGTCAATGAATAATCTCACGGGATCAATCTCCGCTTCAATAGGGAACTTGACAAGCCTGACATTTTTGTCCCTTTTCGAGAACTCTCTCTCTGGATCTATCCCTCAAGAAGTAGGATTGCTAAGATCTCTCACTGTTCTTGAATTGTCAACGAACAATCTCATGGGATCAATCCCCGCTTCAATATGGAACTTGACAAACCTGACAAGGTTGTCCCTTTCCAAGAACTCTCTCTCTGGATCTATCCCTTAAGAACTTGACAATCTTAGATATCTAAAGACTCTTGATATAAGCTCCAACAAGCTCACCAGTCATCTATCGCCGTATATGTGCGTTCATGGATCCCTCAAACTACTTCTCGTAGAAAATAACTATTTAACTGGTCGTATCCCGAATAGCTTGAGAAATTGCAGTGAGTTATTTCGTGTTAGGTTTGATCAATGAAGCTGCCATACCTCTCCATGCTTTTTCTGGATTTCATTGGATTCTATTTACTGTGTTGTGGCTGATTTTCGGAACAAGTTTCCTATTTTTGTAATGTTCCGTAATTTTTATTTTTTATTTTTTTTGGTGTATGGTGCACATATTGTTTGTTGGCATGCAGTGATTGAGTCCTCAAATCGCACATAGACTAATAAGGCTGGATTTCATATACTCCGCTATACAATAATCCTTGTTCGATGGTAGACACAAGACTCCTTGTGCATTCTTTAGCTAATTGTTCCCTCCAAGCATTTGGATTTAGTCCGGTCTTTTAAGATTAAGTGTTAGGAAAATCAGTCTCGATCAATACATCTCTAAGTTCTATACATCTTCGAAACTTCAAAACTTGCAACATCATTGTCGAATATCCGAGTTACTAGACGGTTTATAATCCAGAAATCACACGAAAGATATAATTATATAAATAGAAAAGATAAACAATAATCTATTCAAGAACTAGTAGAATCTTTTTGAGTGGGCTCGTGAAAAATCAGCTTAATAAAATAAGTGTAGGCGCTCGATATAATCTTCCAATTTTTCATTCAAATTACAAGATCCTGATAGCAAGAATTGTTTTTTTTCAGTAAATTAGCTTGAAATTAAAAAAAGCTAACCGAATATACAGTGTACAAGAGGCATACAGCTTGAGACTTGGAGATTGGAACAAAATATGAGCGCTATGTTGACCCGATTATGTCACACTGTTGGGAGAAGATTTTCATCTTCCTTCCAATCCTAGTACCTGATGTGGATCATTGTTCGATAAGCTAGACATAAGGTGTGGACTTACCACTACATTATTGGTTGGGAGCACGACGTGGACATGCCACATGCCGGGACTATTGAATAATTACACTACAACAACCAACCTGCTACAAAAAATGTATAGGCAATATGATTCCGTACCAGATCAAGAAAAATGTGATTCCGTACGCCACAACAAAACAAGCAATGTGAACCTAGATATGCAAATAATTCTAAGGGACATCCCCCGAATAGAGGCGACAAGGATAACAAATTACACCAATTTAGAAGTGTCAAATGAGTCGTGCCGGCACGGCACGGCACGTCACAAACATGGTTTTGGCCTGGCACGACACGACACAGCACAGTCTTAGTGGGCCTGGGGCACGATACAGGCACGGAAGTGGGCAGCACAACACGGGCACGACACGAAAGTTGGCCTGGCACAGCACGGCACAATATAATCGTAGATGGGCACGGGCATGGAAAGTGGACAGAAACGGCACGGCATGACACGGTTCTAGCCGGGCACGAACTTGGGCACGACACGGGCACAAAAGGGCGCGACACGAGGCACGGAAAAACAAAAAAAACTTGAATAAGCCAAATGTTTTTTTTTTAATTTTTAAAAAAAGTAAACAATTTCTATTCAGTAAAAAATATTTAATTTAAAAAAACAATTTCTTAAAAAAATCATGTTTTTAAAAAATCATTTTTTTACCTTTAAAAAATTATCAATTTTTATTCGGTAAAAAATATTTGTTTTGTATTTGTTAGTGACTAGGTTTTGGACCTTTGGTTTGTAAATTTAACATTACAAGATAATAAGTAAAATTAAAAAAACTTATCAAAATATTTATGGTGCAAGAGTAATTTAATATGAAAGGAAATATGCAAGAGTCGTATATTATTTACCTCAAATCTAACGAGGAGTAAGAAGAAAAAAGTCTTAAACAAAAAGAAAAAAAGAAAAAAAATACCTAGTAGAAATAGGGGGGGAAAAACTAAAAGGGGTTGGTTGGACTAAGACTTGAATCCAGGTCCCTAGGTTTTTTCATACACAAACAAACCATAATGCCACCAATTAACTTGTGTTATAGATTTGAAAAATTAGTGTTATAGATTTGAAAAATTAGTATTCCCTCCATCCCAAATTGTTTGTCCGGTCTGCAAAACGATTACTTAAAAATAATACAATTTTTTCAAGAAAAAATTCAAACTTTTTTCACAAATAAAAAATACTCGATATCTAGTAAGTTATTGAAAAACTTTTGAATTTTCCTTGCAAAAATTATATTATTTTTAACATTCCGTTTTGCGAACTGAACAAACATTTTGGGACAAAGGGAGTATATAATATGTAGCTCTATTATATAACAACGAGGCCATCAAGCAGTAGCCACACAATTGCAACACAATCACGACGATTGATACCATTCAATGCGTTCATTTTGTTGTGCTTAGTGTTTTAATCATGGGATCCAATTTTTTCGTGCGTCGAATTTCGAAAGCTCTTTCATCGTCACACTGATTCATTGTTTGATTGAATTTTTTTTACGTCAGATCAAGTATGTAGCGATAAGCATTTTACTTGATTATTGGCATGAATGATCTAATCTCTCCCACATAAAAGTTAGATGGTTCCGATTTTTAAAAAATAACTTAGGTGGCCCTCAAGTAGTGCATTGTAGGACTTTAATGCCTCTGGAAGCACCGAATGTGTTCTGATCATGTGGTTTTTGTCACGCTCTCGATTTTCAACATGATTAAATAAACCTTTTCGAATAAAACAACTTTGCATTAGATAAATAATATCCAGAAGGAGTTCCTACCTGTTTAATTTACAAATCAAGTCCTCATGTTTCATAAATTACAACATTGTCACACCAGCCACAAAATAAGCTTAAGTACGAATACGAACAAGTTGACAACGTACGAACTATTTAGTCAAAGGAAATTCTCAAATAAATAGTTATAAACACATCTTTATCAAAAGAAGGTTAATTACAAAGATAAATGAGTAACTAAAATGTTGGTAGCTTCCAAAAAAAATCTTCACATCTGCATACACGCTATTGACCAGCATTCGAACCTAAAAAGAAGGATTTTGTTGAGCTATACTAGTCCAGTAGGAAAATCTTTACTAAAAATATATGTAATCAGATGATATACATGGATACGATGAATCAAGGTAGATGATGAATTCAATGATAACATATATCAACACCATTCACTAATATCGAAACTTTCTCACACATGGACACACACACACTACTTCCAACCAATTTGCACCCCTTGCGACTTTACGTTTCCACCCCTTGCGTCACAATAAACTCCATATTCAACTTCACATCGACAACCACATTAACAACACTATCAAACACATCATAAATAACTCATGGACCATAACAATCAAGACGAAGATATAGCAGTCATAAGCATAAGCACTCCTCAAGCTATAAAGTATTCCACCGAGCCATATCTAGCATATATTCAAACACTAATATCACACGAGTTCACCACAAAACATGTAGAGAAAGAGAGAAATCCTTACCAAAGTGGGTTTTGAGCAAAACCCTAGGCCCACCAAATGGAAATAAGCCCAAATCTTCCAAGAACAAGCTACTCCAAAGTTTAGGTGCAAGATCTACAGAGGATATTACCCAAAAACATGATAAACAAGCAAGGATCAACAAGTAATTGAGAGGAGAGAGAGAGAAACATGGATGAGAGCCCAAAGGTGAGAGCAAGAGCATAAAACTTACCCCTTGTTCTCCAAATGCAAGATTCAAGTGATTTTAAGGTTGGAAACCTTTGGATCTTGAAGATTTGAGGTTGAAATCAAGAGTTTTGAGTGAGATTGGAGTTGGGTAGGTGAGAGGGGGTCTTTTGAGGTTTATTTCGTGGATTTGGATGTGAAAAATGACAAAATGGGGTATTTATAGGCGTCTGAAATGCGTGCTGAAAATTGTAGAAAAACACAACATGTCTCGGTACTGGGTAACTCCCAGTATCGGTTCAAAAGTCTTCAAAATGCCAAAAAACACAACTTCTGGACATCATGTACCGGTACTGGGCAACGGCTAGTACCGGTTCAAGCTGGACAGAAAATGAATTTTTTTGCAACGGTTACCGAATCAACCCCACTTGTTACCAACACTCCCAGACATCATCAAAACTCACATTTTACCATTCTCCAAATGTCCGATACACAACCGTAAACTTATATCCGTACACCCTCACAAACAAACGTACTACTCTATTAATAATACGATCCTTTCACACATTAAACGATATTCAAAATTATGATAAATTTGCGAGTCTCTACAGTTTTTGACATTTGATAATCACCTATTCAGGTGAGAATGATAAATTTGATAAGACGTTATATCGTAACGGTTTAGATTAAACATTTGGAAAAAAGAGTCTGCAGCTACCTTTCAAATCTATACATTGAACTTAGTTGGTTATGAACCAAGGTATTCTGTTATAGTATAATGTACGTTGGCCACATGATCACAAAAAAAATATGACGATTCATACCGTTCATTTTGTTATTCTCTGTGTTTTAATGACTCTCACCAATTTTTGGGTCTATCGAGTTTTAAAAGCTCCTTCATTAGGACGTAGATTCATTAATAGGAGAATGAATGTTATAAACAATCAAGTATATAACGATAACCAATTTACGTCATTATTGGTAGGAATGATATAATCTCTCCCACATAAAAGATAGACAGTTCCAATTTTCAAAAAACAACTCGGGTGGCCCTCGAGTGATGTATTATAGGACTTTACGAGAATTTTCCGTTATTGGTGCATATGGATTATTGGTGTCCCGTATGCACATGATCATACCATTCACATAAAAGGGGAAGAGATGTTGCCCTAGCAGACATCTTTGATTCTCTCTCTGTCTCTCACTCTCTCACTCTCTCACTCATACCACAGTCACTCTCAACTCTCAACGTTCGGAATTCTCAATGTTCTGATAAATCCAATCTCTCTCACTCTCAACGTCTAAATCTCACTCTCGTCTCTCTCACTCTCTCCACCTTCAACGGTGACTGGTAGTGGTCTAGCGGTGAGTCGATTGAGGTCGTTTGTATGCCCGACTAAAATCCTAGATCTGAGTTTGTTTGCCCGACTAAAACCCTGTATCACGTTCAATGATTTGTCTCTGAAACTCGACGACTGAGATCGTTTTCGGTGACACACGTGTACGGTGAGTTTCCATTTTCGATGACCGACGCCAACAGATCTGGCCCTTCCCTTTCTAGATGTCAACAAGTACCTCTCTCCTTTCCCTCTCCAGACATGAACATATCTGATAGTTTTTGAAATAGTTTGTTATTAGGTGGTGGTTTGCGTTCAATTTGTTATTTACCTTGAAATTAAGGTTTCGAAATAGTTTCTTATTAGGTGGTGGTTTGTTATTGTTGTCCTAGTTGTGTGTAGACACCCCAATTTGAACCTCTTGAAATTCCTTAATTTGTGGCTTTGTGGCCCCGCGATGAGGAATTTGGATTGATACGAGCCCTGGTTATGGTGGAATTTTACTTCTTGGACCTTTAAAAATTAAAATCAATTCAACAAATTGAGTCTCAAGCGCTCAGGGCTTATTTTCAAAAACCAAAATTTTGCTCCTTCCCGAGTGGTCGGATCCTTCCCGAGTGCTCGGATTCAGGTCAACAAAATTCTCCATGGGAATTTGAATTTTTAGCTTTTTCAACAAGCACATGGCCTTGTTCCTCAATATATTCAGCCTTGCTACAGTGATTTGTACCAGGGAATTCAGAAGACTGAATGATGTTGTTTTATTCCCTCCAAAAATATTTTATTTCATTTTCCAATTAATTTTTAAAATTCAAAATCCCTTCCCCTTGGTCTATAAATAGCAGCATCTATGCTGCATTTTGGAGAGGCCAAAAACCACCACGAAATACTGTACCTGCACTCTCTCAATTTCAAAGAAAAATCCACTTTGCAAAAGAAAATCACTCTTCAAGCCTTGTCAAAAATCAAAACAACTTCCAATACTTCAAGGAAAATTCTGAAAGTTAGGAGTTACATTCGGTCCTAATTACTGGAATCTTTCCACCTGTCTCCACCTTCAAAGTCCATCTAGGAAGCAAAGAGTTCATTCAAGAAGGTAGAATCCTTCTACTTTTCAAACTAAAAGGGCTATTATCTTTCTGAGAGAGGTCATTCGGCCCACTCCAGTCCTTCTTATTGGATGTTTGATTGAATGATCTTGGCGTAAAAACAAGGGCAAAAGAGCTACAAAGAAAATTTTCCAATAAGCTTTGCGGCACTCCTGAGCGCTCAGGAGTTATTTTGTCCATATTTCTCATTTTCATGTGAATGTTCATGGGAAATGAAGGTTTTGTGGATCTAGTTGCTGTTCTTTTATGTTTTTGAAAATAATGCAGGCTTCCAGCTATTTCCAAAAACATTTTCATTTTTTTTTACAAAAAGTAATGTATAGTTAGCAGCAGGATAAGGCCACATTTTCCTTGGAAATTCACTTTTAATGTTCTTGTTAGTACGTAAAACACCTTAGTATTTTTAGAGCTTATTCAGTTTTTCAATTCAAATGTAATGAGGCATGGGTTGGATGGCCAGGACCAGTTCTTGGATGTTTAATCTTTCTGCTGAGCATTGTCTCATATTTCTTTCAATTGTTTCAGTACATCTGTTTAACCAAAGTTTGTAGGACGGTATAGCAGAACTCTTGAGCGTTCAAGAGTGCAGTCCCAAGCGCTCGGGAGTGATCTCAGAAACTGATCTCCATTGTTCATGCATCATTCTATAGTTTGCATTATTTCAATAATATACATTGTACACCAACATATGTATACACAGCTTTACTTGATATACTTGTCAGTACGTGCTAAATGTCTAATGCAACAAAATGTTCTTTTCAAAAAATCCCGTAAATGTTTAGTAGAGACCGATTTCAAATCGGGCGAGGGGGGTGCCGTAAAATCCTTCTCCCTTGTAACATGGCTTCCGAACCCTCAAACGAATCTCTGGTTTTCAATTCAAAGCAGTCATTTTCAATCAAAACGCTTTCTCGGATGACAAAACATAAATCCGGTTGGCGACTCCACAAAATCAAATTTTCAAATCAAAACATTATTTTTCGAGCCGCCCCAATCCACCCGGGGCTGTGGTAGCCCACATTGTGCAGGGACATCTTACCTACTAAACAAAATTTTAGTGCAGTGACATGTTCTCTTCATGGATGTACATGTTTTTTTTATGTCTCTATATGTCTAATCGACGAAGGGAAACTTATCAAATACTCTAAACTGCAATCAGTGCATTCTATTCTTGTTTGAGCATTTGTGTAGTTTAGAATGATTCAAGCTATATAAGTTAATGAGGGTTGAAAAAGAAGCTGTTCTGAAATTCCAAATGTCGGCTAATTTTGCCAATTTTGCATATGCATTTTAATTATGTTCTAAATGATTACCTAGACTTAGACTTCTGCAGCAAAATTGGTAGTTGCTACTTGCTATAATGGTAAAATTGGTAGCTGCTACTTACTATAGTGGTAAAATTAGTTGCTACTTGCAATCGGTTCAAACATGGAGTCGGTATTTTGAAATGAAAATTGGTTACTGAGTCAGTCATTACTGTCCTGAATTCAAATTTTGAATACAGTTTATTTAATTTGCTCTATTTGTACATTCTAGGTTTTCTACACATGTAGGTTATTAACTTATTTAGATGTTATTAACTAATATTCTAGTGTACTAATTTTCTCTGTTTTGTTTTCAATTTTTCATAGAAGATGGATCCTAAAAATATTCATTATGACAATGAGGGTTTACACCATGACTCGGATGATGGTGGACCAAGTCTACTATCAGGAAGGGAGTCTGTAGGTGAAGCTGCTTCAAACATTGCAGCAGGTTATAGAGAATGGGGAGAATTGGAGTATGGGTCAGTAGCAGCTGGTTTGCCTCGGGCGGTCTTACTCAAGAAAAGCAAGGTTTTAGTGCTTGACGAAGCCACCGCATCAGTGGATACACGTGTTATTATTCACGAAGTGCATGACCTCCTCATTTGCACGGATACGAAGCTGAACCATGTCTACCGCACTACCAATCAATGCACGGATCACCTTGCCCACATGGGAGCAGAGCAAGACGAAGACATGATTGTTGCTGTTGACATCCCCAACTCCCTCAGGAAATTCCTTATCAGAGACGGCCTAAATGTCAGGCGGGTTTTAGATTAGCTAGTTGCTGTGGCCATTTTAGGCCGGTTTGGACTCTATGTTTCCTTTCCTGTCGTGATCTTGCGTTTTTTTTTAGTATTTGAATGAATTTCCGAAGTACCCAAAAAAAAAAAAAAAAGCTGGGGTAAATTGCACCTGTGACCTCCCCTGAGGTTTCTGACCTCTCCTGCTTTACAAACTATTCGCTGGGATTCCCTGCTATCGTCAAATTCGTACAAACACCATTAGTTTTGGCACGTAAATGATTGAATTGCCCCTCCCGAGTCTTTGTCACTTCTGTTTATTGTATACTTTCTGTCTAGATATATATTTGTTTATTTTCTTATGTCTGTGTGCATATTCGTGTACGTTCACCAGTGTAATGCGGCTTGCTCCGCACAAAACCACGTGCGGTACGGTCAGTATTTAAGTACTTTGGTTGGGCTTAGGGAATGAATACACTGTGAAAAATGGAAGCAGGGGCCCTGCTGTCCACAAGGGATGGCATGGGCATAAGTTCCAAGCTATGACTACTTGGCCAACTCCCTAGGAATTGCATCCTTGAACACTTGTTCTGAAAATAACAATGAAGTTTGTTTGAGGTTGAGTTTCTGGATATTTAATTTCCCCGCGCTTGTGATGAAGAGAAACAGTCGTTCCATTTCTTTCTCTTTATACAAGTACTTATTCCAGTAATCCTGGAGCGCAGCCACATAGTGCTCTAGATCATTTCAACATCACACATTTATGTAGATACGTAGTCGTGGACCCTGCGACAATATATGTGGTGTTCGGGTGGCCTAGAACGTACACCACATGGCTGTGCTCCGAGATGTCTGAATAATTAGACTCTTTGTATAGTGTTTCGCGGTAGTAACCCAACTAATCGAAGCTAATGAGTGCAGAGATTATCAATGAGCCCAATGGGTACGCTATTTGGTTTACAGTACACCAAATGCACACCGGATTGTGTGGAATTCCACACAAATAATTAAAGCTGCTGATTTTTAAGAAAAAGATTGATGTGGCCTCAAGGGATTGGAGAACCAAAAAAGCTAGGTGGTTTGGGTAGTCCGGTTAGAACTTTTTCCCTACCAGCTTTTTATGACGCTGTTAAATTTATTGATCTATCTTTGGTAAATTAAAACTTCTTACTCAAGTTTTCATTATGTTTAAGCGCTTGGGTTACTTCACTCAATTGAACTTTGGCTGCATGGTTGCAATCGTTCATTTTATCTAGATACCGAGTAACTTGCCTGTCTAAAATGGTAATACCAAACTTGTTTTCTGTTTCCTGAAACTTCAGAAATTGTTCGTGACTTCTGGAAGTAAAATGGTAAACAAAACATGTATTCCGGTTTGTTTCCAAAAATTTTGAAACCACAAGCAAAAAATCGAAAATACAAACTTTTTCAAAAATAGCTAGCCTTTTATGTATAGCATCCGGGTAATAGTTTGAAGAGATTTTCCTTTTAATGTTTTTCCATTTCTGTGGTGGGAAAGTTTACATCAAATCATTACCAAAAAAAAAAAAGTTAACATTTTTTTTTTTGCTCGGTAAAACGAAGAATTTATTATCTCGAAATGGGTAAATCGAGAGGCAAGCTTGTTAAGCACAGACGCTTACAAGCACAAGAGACATGAAAAAAACAGCGTCCAACAGAAAATTGGACCGCACGACACCTAACCAAGACATTACACTTTTACCTTTCGCACACCATCAAGATATCCCTTAAAATCCTCGACCGAGTACACCTTCATATCGAACTTCACTTTAACCCACATTGCTACTCTGGTTTTAATTAACTCCCCAAGATCCTCCACACACCGTGAAACATTGTTGAAAACAAGGTCGTTCCTTACCAACCATAAAGACCAAGCAGTTGCATGGAAAGTTGTTTCCCATAGATATTTCTCCAGATTTTTGAAACCCATTCCAAGCCACCAGTTGAACAGATTCAAAAGGGAGGCAGGGCACACCCAAGAGATATGCCACCAGTCCAAAATTAGAGACCAAACTTCCCAAGAAAATTGGCAAAGTAAGAAAAGATGCTCAGGCGATTCTTCGTGCAATGAACACAGAGGACACAGCACCGATTGGCCCTCGGAAATCAAGTTTCTATGGAGTAGTACCGTTCTCGACGCCACTCTGTCTTGGAGAGCCATCCACGAAAAAATTTCCACCTTTGGAGGGCTAATACCTTTCCAAATCGATCCCATCACCCAATTGTTCGTGGATCCCAATTCCTCCCATTTGTTATAGACTGATCTCACTGAAAAACTGTTATCTGAAGACCATTTCCACCTTAACACATCCCGTTTGGATTGGTCCAAAATTACCGATTGCACTCTAAGGAGTAATTCATCAAATTGCTGCACTTCCCAATCCCGAAGCCTTCTCTGAAAAAGTAAATTCCATCCACCATCACCTCTTGCCTCCTTAACGTCACTAATCACCATTTCTTTTTGAGTAGATATTAAGTATAGGCGAGGAAACTCCTCTTTAAGAATTGTGTCCCCCAGCCAAACCTGATTCCAGAAAGAAATCTCATGACCAGATTGAACCTCCAATCTAAAACCCTCCTGGAGAATGGAACCAATACAAGAGGAGGTTTCTCCGATCGAACATATATCTCTCCACAAAACTGAAACTTTACCAGAAGATGGTAGTCGAGGTAGCCAGCAACCTTGCTCCAGATTGTACTTGCTTTTGATTACCTTCACCCATAACGAGTCACGGTCCTTATAGAATCTCCACCACCACTTAGCTAGAAGAGCAAGGTTTTGGATCGACAAATTTTTACCCCTAACCCTCCATACACTTACTTTTTAGTAATCACATCCCATTTAACCAGGTGAAGCTTTTTCTTGTCCATCGAGTCACCCCAAAAGAATTGTCTCTGAATCTTTGCTATCCTCTTTGCAACTGATATCGGCATTTTAAATAGAGACAAGAAATAGATAGGTAGACTGCTAAGAGAAGAGTTCATTAGGGTGAGCCTACCCCTTGAAGTATTGAATCTCGTACGCCATATACTACGCCTTTTCACGATTCCTTCGATCACTGGATCCCATGATTTAATTCTAGTCGGATTGGCTCCCAGTGGTAGGCCCAAGTATTTGATTGGCAGGTGGTCGACTTTACATCCCAAAACCCGAGCAAGGGATGTTACAACCTGATGACTAATTTTAACCCCACACAAAGAGCTTTTAGAAAAATTTATCTTCAAGCCCGACATAAGTTGAAAACAGCGAAGAATTCTTTTGATGTTAGCCAACTCTTCCCTGTCATTGTTGCAAAAAATAATTATTTCATCTGCGAATTGAAGGTGTGACACCACAATCCCATTTGCTCCATTCGGCCCAATTCTTGCTCCCATGATGATGTTCTGTTCCTTCGCTCTCTTGAGCAAGATGTTGAGCCCTTCAACCACTATATTGAAAAGAAAAGGGGATAAGGGGTCACCTTGTCTCAAACCCTTCTGAATTTGAAATTCCTTTGATGCGAACCCATTTATTAGCACTGACATAGACACCGAAGACAAACACTCCTTGATCCAATCAGTCCATTTCTCCCCGAAGCCCATTTTTGCCTTTAAGTCTAGCACAAATCCCCAATTGACACAATCATAGGCTCTTTCGAAGTCAATTTTCAGAATCAAACCCCCTTGCGTGTTGTTTTTCCAACTATGAAGGACTTCGTTTGCTATAAGAACACCAACCAAAATTTGTTTACCCTCAATAAAAGCAGCTTGGGATTCACCAATGAGAGAAGGAAGAAGATTTTTGAGTCTGTTGGCCAGAACCTTTGATAGCACCTTGTAGACCCATCCTACCATGCTAATGGGTCTAAATTCTTTGAACGACCTGGGACAATCTACTTTCGGAATCAAAGTTACAAATTAATGTTGAGTTGATACCTCTAGTGAGTCTGCTATTAGCATGGAATTCAGCAAAGAATTTCACTAACAGTTCTTTCATGAAACCCCACCCTTTTTTAACAAAAGAAAAATTGAATCCATCCGGACCCGGAGCCTTGAGACTGCTACACTCCTTCACCGCCGCAAGGATTTCCTCCTCCTCAAAAAATTTACCAAGCTGATTTGACAAAGCAGATGATAAAATCCTAGGGAAGTCTCCCCCTAGCACTGCTCTTTCCGTTCGTTCCTCCGTAAAATTGTTCCTGAAGTAATCAACGGCAGCGTCCTTAATTTCCAATGGATCTTCAAGCACCCTGCCATTCACCTTAATTGAACCCACCATATTCCTCCGGAACCTATTATTTGCAATGGCTTGAAAGTATTTGGTATTTTTGTCCCCCAATTTCATCCAAGTTAATCTAGATTTTTGTCTCCACAAAGTTTCAACCTGTCGAGAGATTCTCCAAAATTCAGTTTTAGCCTTGCATCTTACAGCTTTCTCCTTGGCATTGAGATCCCTCTCCTCCACTAATAGATCAAATTGGTGAAGCTCAGTTTCTTTGGCTAAAAGAGCGGAGTTTATATCCCCAAACACCTCTTTATTCCACACCTTAAGCTTATCTTTAACTGCTCTCAATTTCTGCAAAATTATGTACCCAGCCCATCCACTCACCTGAGTATTCTCCCAAATTTCCTTGGCAATAACCATGCACTGTGGATTTGAGAGCCAGATATCCATGAATTTAAAAGGTCTAGGGGCCCCAATCTCGACCATCATCCAACAACATAATAGGACAATGGTCAGAAATGGGCCTATGGAGCCCCCATTGAAAAACTTTGAAGCTGTCCAACCATTGCTGAGAGAGCAAGAATCTGTCTAGCCGACTAAGGATAGCGTGGTCTTGATAATTTGTCCAAGTATACTTCCTCCCAATCATCGGAATGTCTACTAGCTCCCTAGAGTTGCAAAACTCCCCAAAATCTCTCATCCCCCTCTCCATCCTATTACATCCTTTCCTCTCATTAATAGTCTTAATTTCATTAAAATCCCCCCCCCCCATACACCACGGCAAAACGGAATTCCTTTTCAGATCTAGGAATTCATCCCACAACACCCTCCTTTCTCCCACCTCATTCGGGGTACACAACATGGAAATATATTATTAATCACACCTTGCATAATAATGAAAGACCTTTGGGCTACGGTATTTTCAACTGTGAAAAAACCTCTTTTTCAAATAGACAAAAGTCCCCCAGAAGCCCAAGATGCTTCAGAAAAAGCAAACTCAAAATCACCATTACCCCACAATTTCTGAACAACAAATCTGTCAATGCATGCCATTTTAGTTTCTTGAATAAGAATCATATCCGGCTTCCTCTTTTTGATTAGTTTAGAAACAAATCTCTTTTTTACAGAGCTCCCCAAACCCCTAATATTCCATGAAATAATTTGCATTTAAAGACAGACCTACAAAATAACACCATAATAATAGACAGCTACCCTTGAGCTTCATGCTCCAAAAAGGTAGAGTATTCCTGAGCCTCAATTTCAATCATCTTGCCAAGAATCATATCATCATTTTGACGAAAATTAATACCGATCTGAGCTCCAATCGCCATAGTTGCACTTACCTCCCTGAGGACCGATGAATCATTGAGATTTGAGTTGCCCGAACAAAAGGAGGATATGGACTCCAGCTGCTCGGTGTCGAGAACTACCTCCTCGCTTAAACTCACCAAATTTGCCATCTGTCTGCATCTCCTTCTTCTGCACCCAGCATCATTAAGATCCACCATCAAGTTGATACCGGAAATTGAGACACTCTCACCATATCTGTAGGGATTCCCGCTCCATTTTGTATGTATATCTCATTCCTTAATTGGTGTCATGATTTGTCCTTATCCATCATTTTGCACACTATAAGTAGAGTCCATATCTTCATTGGAGACTAATTACATCTAGGCAGCAAATAAAGAGGAAATTAAGATAATGAGGAAATTGGTAGCACTCGCCATGATTTCTTTTGCTCTTCTTTTGAGCTCACTTATCCTCTCTCAAGGTATGATATTCTATCTGAAACCCATGCGTTGGTTTTTGAAGTTTATTTTGGTAAACAAATTAAAAAATAAGCTGCAAGAAGAGAGAAAATTACTTGAAAAGAAATAAACTTTTTCTTTTATGTTGAACTCAAGGGTTATAACTGAGCGATAACTTGCATAGTGGTATAAGCTTAGCGTAGGCTTACAAATTCAAAGTTCCATATATGTGTGCTAATTTTTTAATATGTGCAGGACGTGAGATTGTATGTCTAGAGAGTAGTCGGGACAAAAATCCCACATCCAAAAAAAAAAAACTTTTCTTTGCAGTTGGGTCAAGAAAATAGGGGGGGAAAAATGCTAAAGTAATTTCTTGACAAGTTTTTTTTTTTTTGTTCCCCATTTGGTTACCCGTAAACAAGTATGCACCTTAATTTTTCCTTTTTTCACTCAACGTCCAATATCCAAGCATAGCATTCGCTTTTATTTCTGCTTTGTTGAACTGAAAATAATCAAACGAATTATCTTCTCGCTTTTATTAAAATGTTTGTATAATGCAATATTTCAGGGGAAATCAAATTCTGCGAATTAAACATGACAATGAAAGGGGAATGTGGTCCAAATGGGGCCCGTGATTGCAAGCATGCCTTGGTTCCTAAATATTTTGCGCTGGGGTGTACATGTGAGGAATTGTATAGAATCAACCAACACCTCTGCTCATGCCTAGTCAATTGTGGCTAAACTATTTATGTCCTATTGGATGTTTAAAACTTCAATAAAATGTCTGAGTTCGAAGTTATGGTTGTGCTTAATTTTTTGGTATTATTTTGGCCAAGCATTTTTTTTTTTATTAAGTGGTGTTGCAAACAGAGATCAAGAACGGTATAAAGTGAAGTGGACGCATTTTTTTCCGTCTTGTTCAGGTGATAGTAAGAAAAAAAAAAAGATATGAAATTGTAAAAAAAAGAAAGTTTTCTTCATCCTTTTTTCGCTTGAATTGGCTTCCCTTCAAATGATGGAGATCGTTCACTTATAAGCGTAGACTCTTACTTGCCCACTCATATATATAGAATTTTAAACATGAACTGTACCAGTTCAGCAAGTTTCGACGATTGAACTCCGTAATTACTTATTAATGGAACCCTCCGTAAATAAGTTTTTCTGTTTCTTCGAATCGAAACCTTCTTCACACTTTCCCTCGTGCTTGACTTGGAAATGTTGGATAATGGGAGCAATGTTTGTTATATAACTTGGAAATATAGAGATGATGGGAATGGAAGGCCCCGTAATCTTAATTTGGTAACAATAGCATTAGTTTGATCACTAGGAATCGAATTCACTAATCATATATATTCGAATCAACTATATATTTTGTAAATTTTCTAGAGTTAAATATTTCCCTTGCAATTGATAATGGCAACATTGGGAACAAAGGATCATATCCCAACTTAGTTTGGAAATGTTATTTTAAGATAAATATTCTATTAGGAATCACGTTCTATTCGAGTTAGTTTTAAACGAATGAATTATAGAAGCATGAATTCAAATATCCATTCCTCCTAAAGAATACTCACATGCAGGTGGAGAGACTCGAACTCCTAATCTATTGACCCAACTTTACCAAGCCAAGAAATACATCTTTTTTTTATCAAACGATATCCAATCAACGTGATTTTTGATGTGGCCAATATTTTCGACGAGAAAGAAAAAGTGAACTGATGTAAAACACATAAAGATCCAATTCCATGATTAATTGGATTGGTACCTCACTTACCCTAATTAATTCTGAACCTGACGGCATGATATTCTGAAACCCTTACTTTTGACTTTTGAGCTCTGCAAATATTGGCAATTACTTGATCCTCTTGTCTCTATCTCAACTTAAAAGAATTTATCAAAATTCCCCTAATCAATTTCATATAGGGAATGATTTTGGCATTTTCCATTTTGTTAAGGACAATCATTTTGGAGAGTGTTATTAACAAAACTAGGGGCCGGGGCACACGCGACGCGTATGCAAATCGGATTTTGTCAAAATTTGATCAAATGGGAAGTTGTGAAAATTTTGACAAAATCCGATTTGTACAGGCATCGCGTGTGCCCCGGCCCCTAGTACTATTTAAGCGCCTATTTTCCAATCCTTGGCAAGTGAGACTTCGTTGGACTAATTTTTAAGCACATGCATGATGCATATATGTAATTAGTATTCTATCTAGAAAATGGTTAACTTGACATCTCAAAAGGACCGGCCATGAAACACAAGACTAATTTTTAAGTAAATGCATGATGCATGTAATTAGTATTCTATCTAGAAAATAGTTAACTTGTCATCTCAAAAGGACAGGTCATGAACCATGAGACTAACGGCCTAAACTAAAATAAGGTCATTAAACACTAAATCACCATTCTTCATTATTAAAGAAGAAAAAGAAAGTCAACTACTATGTCTCAATCATAAGCGTGGGCACCATTAAAAAATAACATGAATCTTATTTTTATTTTACCAAAATGGTTTAACCAAGTGTGGAAGAAAATAAATAAATCCTAACACTAAAATGCAATATCCTATGGAGGTCACCAATAGATTCCCAAGATGCCACAAGAGTCTTTGCCTAACGTCTTTACTCACCTGAAAAATAAATTGGAATAAATATGTCAACTGAAAGCTCACTGAATGACAAAGCATGTGTCTTAACATAAATTCAACATATGAGGTGAACAACAAAATTACTACAATGTAGACCAAAGAATCATTAATTTAACCAATAATAATTTTATTGGCCAGGGTCACCAAACGAAGAGGCATAATTTTCTTGAACTTTAAAAAAAAAATTGTTTCCAATAACATCCACAAAGTTCTCACAAAAAAGAACATTTTATGAATGGTCTCACCAAATGTTTACCGCATGCCAATTCAGAGGAACAAACATAAATGTTAGAAACAGTTGATTTTGATTGTATTATGAGAAAAATTGATTTGATAAAAACAATGTTACTTTTAGTGAGTAATTTTAATAAACGCATTTTGAAATAGACTTGGACCAAATTTATTAGCCCAACTGATCTTTAAAACAAAACATTTCGGCACAAACTTCCTTAACCCTATAGATGCAGTCTTTTTAATGGCCCTTGGACTACCAATTTTATATACAACCCGTCTATTGGGGCCGACCAAACTCATACAGATGGGTATCGACAGTCACACGGGCCCACTTTAAGTCTTGTACGGATGATCTGAGCAGTTCGATAATTTTAAAAAAACAAACCGAGTGGGCCCTAGAAAAATTAACTCAATCCGATATGTGTAGGTGTTTAAACAATCTTCTATTTTTTCATTCGGACTACAAGATCCTGAAATTTGAATTAAAAAAAAATAGAAAATTGGATGAGTGGTTTGGCTAACTTCTCGAGAAAGTTAACGTTGCGATTGTAAGGTTTGATCGGCACCAAAAGCTAGTTGTTTGATTAGCAAAATAACAACTCCTTAGGCTAGTGGGCTAGGCTGAGCAATGGACAAAGCTTGGGCCGAAACAGTATATATCTCTGTGTGCTATCTCTCCCCTTTAACTATTTTATTTTAAGTTTATTTGCTTGATAATTATTTAGTCGCATATTTATTATTTTCTTTAGTTAAGCAATTTTTATTGAAATATTTAATTAGGAACCCAATTCACCCTCTCTTGGGTTGCCTTTTGGGCTTAGCTCACTTTTGTGGGCTTAGCTCACTTTTGTGGGCTAAGTTTTATTTGTGCATTGTATTTTGTTGTATTTGAGCGTTTAAGTCCTTTTGGTGTTTATTTGTGCTTTCATTGTATAATCTAGACTTGTTATGGGCTTATACCGTCTGGCTATTTATCCAACTTTGGTTGGATTCCCTTTCTTCTTTTCCTTCTTCGATGTACCCTTGTCAAGATCCTTAATAAAATTTAATTTTGCCGATAAAAAAAAAACATCATATGTTTTCAATTAACATAAAGAATAATTTAAGCGATACTGAGAGATTTTAAAGTAACATGTTTAATTAGTCACCTTAGTCCAAAGATAATGCGTCCGGACAGCGCAGAATAAGACTATGTATATCATTTTTGTCCCTCTGGGAGGGAAAATGAATCATGTAATCACTTGTATATCATTTTCCGGACCTCTGGGAGGGAAAATAATAATTTTGTCCTTGAATTTTATTTGTTTCATTGATGCCATCAGCGAGAGGGATGAAATTGAGAGGGACACAACTTATACACTCTCCGTCGCAAGTTTGCACTTATAAAACTGACAACTTCCCACGTTTACTCCAAATAATAGCTAAATAGATACTTATAATTTGTTTAGAAGAAAGTAGAAATAGGTTTCTTATAAATATTCCAATAAACAGTTATCTAATTAGTGCCGATAAAAAAAAGTTATCTAATTAGCCTAATACAAAATCATATCCACAAAGGAATTATATATGCATACTAAATTTACAATAACACTAGAATGCCCAACGCAAAATAAATAATTAGGACCCAACTATAAACATCTTGTTTATAAATGGAAATATGATTATATAATTTAAATACAAAAAATCCAGGGCATAACATAATCATCCTAAATTCGGAGAGTTGAAAGCTTTAAGTAAACATGATATATATTTTTCTTCGTGACTCAACTAAAACAAATTTGCAAACGTACATCAAGAGTTGGTTTTCCTTGTTGTAACCTCCTTTTGTTGTTCATTTGTTGTGTTTGTGTTTTGTGCAGTACTTTAATTTCTTGTACGATCATGAGGAGGAACCATGTTCCTCGATTGTTGTACTTGTCTTAATTGGAGTATTAATTTCCTCATATGCATGGAGCTGTAATAATAAAAAGTTCTTCCATTTTTTAAACAGATATCGTGTAATATAACCGAATTAATATTGCAATTAATTAATTAATGGTACTGATGATTGACGAACAAGTTTTTGTATTTAGCGGACTTGCCTAAGGTACCGTTCCGCTTTTTTGTCAAACTTTCTTTTTAAAAAAAAGAAGGTAATTTCAAGCTCAAATATAAAGAAAATAAAAAATAATTTTTTAATTTTTTTTGCACCGTTTAAATGGTCTTAATGAGATCTATTAAACAAGATAAATATTGGTAGGAAAATTATTTGTGCAAACATATGATTTTTTAGCATAAAATTACTTCCCTTTTTTAAAAGTTCATTTTTTAAGAAACTGAAATGCACTCTTAAACCACATATATAAGTTTCAGCATTGGTAGGAGAAGTCTCATGATCCTCACGGATCAAGACATACAAATTTTTTTTTGAACGATAAAAAGGATTTTTTTAATCTTTAAAAATTATTACAAATATTAAAAAAACCCTAAGACAAGGCATCAAGCCGGAGAAAAACAAACCCACAAAGAGGTAAGTACTCCACACTCCAACAATCACTTGCCGCAAGAACCCAAAGGGGGAGAATGCAGATGTGAACATAACACAATTTTGCTTCTTTAATTTCTTCCACCTCTCTTTTTGGAATTAGGAATGCCCAACATTTCTTCAATCGACTTTTATTTCCATGTTTTCCTTTCCCGATATCTTTAACCTCTTCAATTGGATTGAGATCAACATCACCATAGTTATCCGTTTGTTCAAAGAGCAGAGTTTTATCTGCTCCACGGTGGTCATGTTAATGTTTTAAACAACAAAGAGAACTGTAGGTGCTTGGATCGATGGATTTTGAAGCATTTCTACCGGTAGTTTGATTTCACTTAGATACTGTGGTAGTAGGAAAATTAGCAAAATGTATTGAGCAGCTATAAATTAAACTCACTTGCGTTCACTCTTGTAGCGCTCTCATGAATCTATCTGTGGATTTTCCTATGTTAAATTCTGTGATTAGTTCAAAAAAAAACCCTAGTTCTTGCATTCATTTCTAGAAGTTTGAAGGGTAAGGATAGATCTGTTTCTATTGATCACTCGTTTCCTCCTGTGATTGAGATTAAGAATGGCTCTAACCCTGGGCTTTGTACTTCTACACCTTCTAGCTAGTACAATTAATTTTTTTCCGATCATCTTGAACTAATTACTGTTACTAATAACGATCATCTGAATGTTGATCTATTTGATGGCCCTACTACGAGACAAATAAAAATGTTTGAACGCTGAAATTCGTGCCCTAAGGGCCGAATTGGAGTCCAAAGAGAAGGCTCCCTCTCATAATAAGGGTAAAGCTAGCTGATGCTAAAACCAAGTGGAACGAAATTGTTGGTCAATCTGCTAGTACCCTAGGCGCATGAAGTTCACCAATCAGTCTATCACCAACCTGCGAAGGTAGATGCTCAATGGGCTGATTTTTCTACTAATATGGATTTTGTTAAATAGATTTCATTGAAATCTTTTAAACGATGCAAAAAAATCGAGAACTTATTTTTCATTTTTATTATATTTAAATTTAAAATTACCTTCTTTTTGAAAAAAAAGGTTTAGAAAGAAAGCGGAATGGGGCCTGATCCCAAGGAATGGCACCGTTCTTGCGGAATTTGTCGTTTTCCCTTAGGTGCCCAATAAACGGGTACAATGATTGATGATTTTGAGGGCCCCATTTGGGTCAAAAAAATGATTTAAAGCGTAAATTATTCTTAAAATTTTTTTTTTTTTTTGGATTCATGTAAAAAATTAATTCAATTCAATATCAGTAAAAGCTATTTCAGAATTTGAATTAAAATTCGTCGGGGTCCTACAAGATATGAACCAAGCACCATCTGTTCGTGCCTTGTTCCGTGTGGTACAGGGTAGCTGCTGGTTCAAACTTCAACAAACGATGTTCTACAAAACATCGATCTATCTTTTGTTTTGTTTTTTTATCATATGTAACGAAATATCTAAAAAGAGCTTTTAAGTCTTCAGAGCATCCTCGAACACTTTTTTTTTTTTTTTGGTATACGAGCTGTCCCGAGCCAGCTTGCGCGTAGCTTGCACTAATCTCTACAACCTCTCACACAACCATTTCACATGCTTACACATGAGGGTGAAATGGCCCTAGGAGTTAATTGACAAAGAGAATCGAACCTGAAACTTTAAGATGAAACAAATACCTAAGTCACTTGCTAAGACTACTTCGCCTAGACGCCAACCCCTTTGGAGTTGCATCCTTGAACACTTGTTCAGGAAATAACAATGAAGTTTGTTTGAGGTTGAGTTTCTCAATATTTTCCCTGCGCCGGAGATGAAGGGAAACAATCGTTCCCTTTCTTTCTCTTTATATGAGTAATTATTCCAGTAATCTTGGAGCGCAGCCACAATCACATAGTGTTTCGGATCATTTCAACGTCACACATTTATATGGAATTCATACATTTAGCTGTGGACCCCGCGATAATATGTGATGTTTGATTCACAGGCCCGGCTCATGGGGCAGGCGATGGAAGCAAATGCTTCCGGCCCCCCAATTTGTGATCCATTCTAGGGCCCCTGAAAGTATTCCATCCATATAGATTTATACTATAAACTACATGGAGCTGTAGGCCCACCACCGAATTGGAAGAGAATTCTAGTTTAAACTTTCCAAAGTTTAAAGACTCTGAACTACTTGGGCATTTATAAGTTATAGCCTCTTTTGGAGTGTTTTTGTTTCTACACAGGCGATGTGGGATGGGAAACAGATACTCATACCACTCACTACTTACTGCTTGTTTGCTTTTCATGAGGGAGTCAAAATGAGACTCATTGTTTTAAATATGCTTCCCGCACGGGAATAAATTATCATAATTTTTTTTAGTTGGATGCTTTCAAGTTTAGTCTTTTCTTTGCTCGGGATTGTATTAAACAACAATTATGTATTACCGATTTCGCAGATCTTGGATGTATTTGTTAGTTTGCTTCTTTTTTTTGCAAAGTGTATAAGGGTCCACTATAGGAATTCACTTCAAGCCTTCAAAAGTCTTGAGCCGGCCCTATGTTTGAGTAGCCTAGAGTATCACGTGACTGTGCTCCGAGAGCACTGAATAATTAAACTCTTTGTACACTATTTCGGGGTAGTAACCCAGTTAACCAATCGAAGCTAATGAGTGCAGAAATTATAAATGACCCCATATATTAGTACGCTATTTGGTGTACAGTACATCAAACGCACAATGGATTGTGTAGGACCCTTCGGTAACTCCCACACAAATAATTAAAGCAGCTGATTTTTAAGAAAAAGACTGATGTGGCCCTAATGAAAGCAAAATATTGACACGTAGAGATCCATATATCACTGTATCACATATTGTTAAGCTTTTTTATTGTGCTTAACTAGAGTACTAGCTAGTTATTATCTTTATAAGCATTTTATATTGAATTATCAATTTGCAAGAAAAAGATAATAACTTCGCTCATTTCACCCGTGGAATATTAAAAGGTGCAGAAAGAAGTCTTAATTGCTACATTACAAAATTGGAGTGGCTGGTATAATAACATCACGTAGCGGCCGGTCGGATCAAAATTTATAAGCTATATATCAAGAGGAAGCAACGTGGAAAAGAATTGAAGAAATCAAAGGCCATTAGAGTTTTCATGAAATAAGAATATTTCCTGTCTAATTTTACGTAGTAGAGTTTAGGAAAGTTAGAAGAGAAATAAATGATTCTCGATCTTCCCATGAGTAGCCTATTTAAAAGAATTAAGCAAAACGGCTGAGAGGGCAGAACGGATCAGAGGCACCGTGCGGCTTGGCCACGGACGAAAATCAAGGTCACGGTTGGAGATAAACAGAGGAGCAAAAGAAATTATTGTAAGATTATTAGTATTATGGATTCGAACTAGTCGAATGATTTATTTGTTTTTATCTATGACAGGCTAAAATCCTCAACTAGGGTACGTTGAGGATGAAACCCCAAAAATTTTATTGGTTAATGTTCTGCGTATGATTTTTCTTACGTGTTTTCATAGTTTATTATTCTGATCTCATTAATTTGTTGGGTTGAAACTCGGATATGGATTCAATTGGAATGGGTTTTTCCATAATTTGATATTACCCTATTAATCAAACTGCTTGGTTTATCAGAGTTAATATTTAAGTTTGGGATATCGACCGTGATTTGTTTATACAGATACAGTTGATGATTTTGGCTTAAACTTTTGAAGCAGAGGAGGAACATATTTTTGATTTAAATAAAAAGGGCTTAACAACTATTATGCATAATGATTAAGATTAGTCTCTAAATCACTGTGCAGAAATAAAAGGAAAAATCATTGCATAAAATTAGTTGATAAATATTTGTGAGTGTGGATTCCAAAACCTTTTTTACTTTTCTCAACCGAAAACTCCATTACTATTGCCGTGACAGTTTAGTTACTTTCATTTATAATTTTTCATTCAATTCGTAATTTATAAAATCAATCACACTTTTGTTATCTAGGTTAGGGTTTAATCGGTTTCAGTTTACTTAGTTTTCCTATTTAAAAAAAAAAAAAAACAAGTCCCTATAAATTCGACCTCGCACTTGCATAACTATACTTCAATACGATTTGTGCGCTTACGAGAACAATAAAATTTCACAACATGACCTCTAGGGATTGGAGAACAGAAAAAGCTGGGTGGTTCGGGTAGTACTCTGGTTAGAACTCTTTCCCTACTACTAGCTTTTATGATGCTGTTAATTTTATTGATCTATCTTTGGTAAGTCATGAAAACTTCTTATACTCAAGTTTTCTTTACGTTCAAGCGTTTTGTTGAAATTGAGAGCGCAATATTTAAATCGAGCTGTTTGGGATACTTCACTCTATTGAACTTTGGGTCCATGGTCACAATCGTTAATTTTAATACCAAACGTATATTCCGGGTTTTGTTTCCAAACTA
>BPLS01013024.1:0-12303 GCA_019656275.1 Rhododendron kiyosumense | reverse complement strand
ATTATTGGGTGTGTTGGGTTTGTGGCAAGGCGAGAGGGAAGGGACGGGTGCTACGTCGGTTTGTGCGTGGAGGATTGACGAAGATTGTCAGACTTCCTTTTGATATATTAGCAACTAATTCCTTTTCTATTGTATTATTCAAACTGTGTTTTTGTGTTTCGTAGTGGGCTGTTGCAGTGGATATTGGAGGATTAGGTAATGGTTAAAGACTAAAGAAAGTGCAAAAACTAGAGTTTAGAACAGAAAGTTTGACGTGGTGCGAGTGGGAAACTGAATGAATTACTTTTACTTAGGTTGGAATTTGGGAATGGAGAAACAGGTGGCTACATGGGAGACATGCTGGAATTGGAAATTAAAGTTTGGGTTTTGTACGGTTCTCGTGGATTGAGTGAATTAGTTCTAGGATTAGTTAATTTTAATTTTACATTAGTCTTAATACAGTTAGTGATAATAGTACTACATGATTCTTTGTTTAGGTTAGACTCGTTTCGCGTTGTTCGTTTGCTTTAGCTTTGGACCCAGGTGAGTGGTTAAGCATGTTACGTATTTTCAAACTTCCCCGTGTCCCTTAAATTATTGTTTAGAAGATTTTATGATTGGAATTGGAAACCTGTAACTGTTTATTTGGTTACCTAAATCGGCATGCAGTAAATCATTTGGTGAAATCTTTTATTGTTTGAATAAATCTTTTTGGTGAGAACTTTGTGGATATTATTGGGAACATATTTTGGAAAGTCCAGGGAAATTAATCCTCTGTGTGTGGGTGACTTTAGCCGTTAGGGAAGAGACCGGACTAGGCCGGTGACCCAAATGCTCAACGGTTGTTATTGACCGGATCGATCTAAGGAAAAAGTTCCACGGGCTGCCTACTCGTGGTGACTCTAAGTTCCGATAGTGGATCCAATTATGAGACATTTATTCACTGGCATTTGGTTCTATCGATATTGATTGTGGTTCCCCATTTTGTTGGAGATTGGTTTGTGATCACCGTTGAGACCTATTTGGTAAATGATTTATGGCCTTATTTGTTGGTTTGATGTACACCTTCGTATGCCAAAATATGTTAACGTGATAATCTATTTTTAGCCATGTTTTAGAACTGTATTATTATACATGCTTTGCTACTCACTGAGCTCGTCGCTAACGGATTTATTCCAACTTCTTTTTCAGGCAAGTTGGGCAGTTAGGAAGACTCTGGCGGTATCTCGGGGTGTTCTATTGTTTGACCTCCTTAGGGTGTCTCATCATATTTTTATTTTATTAATCGCTTCCGCATTTAAAACATTTTGTCATACATCTGGATTCTTTATTTACTGTTGGATCACTGGATTTTATTTGCTTAATGGGATATTTGTGTCCCATTCTTTTTGTGGAATTTATTGGTTGGGGATGTTTTGAATTAAAAAAATATGGTTGACTGTTTGGTGGATCTTTGCTTGGGAGTTTTTATAAAGTTTCTTTTTAGGCTATATGTACTACGTGTAGAGACCCGTAAATTTCTTATTTAATTTCGATAGTTGTAATAAAAGAAAATAAAAGGACGAAAATGGTTTAATTATGAATGTGGGGGTCTTATGTGAAAGAAGTTGAAAGTCATGGGTTTTTGTGCAATTTGTGCATGTGTGTGCCGTGTGGATATACCAGGGAAACATTTTTTTTTCCTTTTTCATTTTTCTCTCTCTCTCGTCTCTCAGCTCTCTCTCGATCTCTCTCACCCTCTCAACCAAAAATTCACCTCCAAACCCAAAACCCGCAATAATCAACTCCCAAATTATTTTCTACTCGCATTTTGGAGCTCGTATTTCGTTGGACAAAGCTTGGTTTGGTGTATTTTGTTCGATTTGGACTCCGGAAGTTAGGGCTTGCTCCATTCTTTTCGATTGCGGTTTGGATACTCGAGGTAGGGAATTCTACCTCTCTTTATATGTTATTTGGGTTCTCCTTCATCTTATTTGAGTATCTCCATGCTTTGTTTGAGCTTGTTGTGGTTATTGTTTGGTCTGGACGAAAATCTGATAACTTCTGAAAAAAAATCGCTAAATGTTGAATTCCTACCGATAGGACGTTTTTCTCTACCGGTAGAACCTTGTTTTTTGATAACGTGTACTCTCTGTTTTGTGATTGTACCGGTAGGACTTGTTCCCTACCGGTAGGACTATAAATTTTTCTCACCCTATCGGTACCATTTTTATTTCTACCGGTAGAACTCCTGTGGACCAAAATTTGCACTTCCTATTCCCGAGTTGTACCGGTAGGAGCCAAATTCCTACCGGTAGGCCACCTGACAAAACCCAGAAATTGCATGTGCTGTTCCACCTTTTTCCTTTCCAAGCCTTTGACCCATTTCCATGGTCTTTAATGATTATTTTATTATGTATATATGTAACAAGAGTTAGGGAACTCAGGCATGACATCATGATCACTAAAATATCCAACTTGGATTTGTCCGAAAATGTGAAACTTTGAAATAACGAGTACGAGCTTTGAATTGCACAATGTTATATGAACAATACACTTGAACTCGTGAACAACGCGCGAACAATTGGGCCCATCGACGGGTGGGTGACCTGACAGGGGATATCCAGGGTCCCATAATTAGCCTGGCAGGAGCCAATGCTCAACATAATTACTCAAGGCCTAACCTTCATGGTGGGTGCTTGGCAGGGGATATTCGGGGTCCCAAAATTAGCCTGGCAGGAGCTTCGGCTCAGACACAGAAAAGCGATACGACATATTGAGACGTAAATTGATCGGGTATGATTTATGGGTTGAATAAAAGAAAGATTGGAGATTTTGGAACACTTGTTCATAATAATTGTGCTTCCTCCGTTGTCTTGATCTTCCATTATTCATTCGTTTGTCTCGCTCATTTGCATATAGAGTTTGCGTAGACTTTTCTACTGAGCTAGTGTAGCTCAAGCCTTATTTTATTTTCAGGTACTAATCCGGAACCGTAAATCGCATTGTTTGAAGTGCTTGGAGTGTGGTCACTACTTTTGAAAGCTAACCAAGGAGTTACTTATCCATCTTTTGTAAATTTCTTTTGAAAGATGTATTTGTAACTAAAGTTGTAATTCTTTTGACTTGGAACATTGTATCAATTAATTCTCTTTCGAATTACGAAACTTATGTTAATTTGGGGCCGTCGAGCCCACGATGTAATATATTTGGAACCTTTTTGACTTGGAAGTACTAGTATGGAAATGAGAACATGGTGATTATTTTGGCTACTGTACGGATATTGTGAGTAATTTTATTATGAAAACCATTTATAATTATGTTAAAAATTCAGGACGTGACAACTTGGTATCAGAGCATAGGTTTAGAACACCTAGAGACCGTGGGGAGACATTTCGTCTCATGGGTTCAAAATGTCGCGCCTTCTAACATAACTTGTGCATGCTTGTGTGACTAACATTCATGTGATTACTTGACATTGCATTTTTGATATTGTAGAGTGGCATAGAGTCATTATTAACCCGTGTTGGGAAGTCCGTGGTTTTGACCTTATAGTAATAATGTTGAGATTAATAGTTTTTCCTCTTATATTATGTAGCTAGATGCCTCCGAAGTCGCGTGTTAGACGAAGTGGGGCTGGAAATCGGGGTGGCCGTGGCCGTGGTCGTGGTCGTGGGGTACCTCCGGAGGATGAGGTTAGTCAGCTTGGGGAGAACCCAGGTGGAAATCCGGGGGCTGGGGTTGGTCGAGGTGCAGGTGTACCTCTCGCTCAAAACCAATTCGCTAGGGATCTCGTCGCAGCACTTACGGCTGCAAATCTTTTAAATCAAGCTCCTAGAGAGAATGTTGAGGATCGAGCCATGGTGGCAATGCGAGAGTTCAGCCGTAGGAACCCTCCAGTGTTTGATGGGACTAGTAGCGACCCTTTGGTAGCGGACCATTGGCTAGCTCAAATGCGTAAACTCTTTAGAGCTCTCAATATCACCGAAGACAACATCAGGGTAGGTATCGTGGCTGTGCAACTTGTTGGAGAAGCCGGCGAGTGGTGGGAGTCGATTTTGGATAGTAGGAAAGACGCGAGGAGAGCGGCAAGAACCGCAGCTCAGGTGGATGAACCCGATGTGGAAAATTTGACATGGGCTGAATTTGAGGCACTATTCGAGGAGCAGTATTTCCCGGAAACTTCCCGTGAGAACCTTACGGAACAATTTGAGAAGTTAGAGCAAGGAAATATGACCGTCTCGGAGTATGCACAAAAGTTTCAATCTTTATCTCGTTTTGCGCCAGAGTTAGTGGCAACGGAAGAGAGAAAATGTAGATGCTTCGAGAAAGGGCTGCATAATACCGTGAGGAGGATGGTAATGGTGCAACGCAAGACTAAATACGCTGAGGTAGTTGAATGTGCAAGGAGTATTGAAATTCCGAAGGAAGCGCAAAGGAATAGAGGGGTTTGGGAACCGCGACAACCGACCGTGAATGCAAGTTCTTCTTCTGGCAGTTTTGGGAGTCAGGGGAGAAAAAGGCCAAGAGAACCATCTCAGACACCGCAGGGTAGTTCGTCGAACTTTAGGCTGTCGCCTTCTTCTTTGGGGACTCGGGGTGCTTTGGCTAGACCTCCGACCGTGTGCTACAAGTGTAACCAACCTGGACACGTTCGTGCTCGGTGTCCACACGTCGAGAAGGCTTGTTTCATTTGTGGGAAAGCGGATCACTTCGCAAGGAACTGTCCTCAGGGGTCGGGAATGCGTAGCGAGTCAGGTTCCGTGCAGCAGTCGGGAACGGGGCATAATGCGGGCCGACAGTTCAGGGGCACTTTGAGGCAGCAGCAGCCTCACTTCCGTCAGACTACGTCAACTCAGAGTTCCGGGGTTGATAGGGGAGCGAGTTCTTCCGCACCTGTTCAGGGTTCTGGTCAGCGGGGAGGTTTTGTGCAGGGTCAGGGTACCCAGGGACGAGTTTTCAACATCACTTCTGCTATTCCACCTACTACTTCTCAGGCTCCGGAGACTTCTGTTGTGAGGGGTACTTTTCTTTTGTTCAACTCTTTTGCTAAAGTACTCTTTGATTCTGGAGCATCGTATTCATTCATTGCTGCATCGTTTGTGCGTGTGTTGGAATTGGAACCAGAAACTATTAGTCCTCCTTTGTTTGTCGAGACACCTCTAGGGGGTAGAACGCCTCTAAATTATATCTGTCGAGATTGTGAGTTGGCTATTCGTGATCGTCATTTCGTATTTGACTTCATTGTTCTGGAAATGTCGGGATTTGATCTTATCTTGGGGATGGATTGGTTATCCATGTTTCATGCTACCATTGATTGTTTCAAGCGCCGAGTTCGTATTTGTCCTCCCGAGGGTCCTTGTTTTGAATTCTTTGGGGAGCGTCGGGAACCATTGGAACCGTATTTATGTGGGTCTCGTGAGCTAGAATCGGTTTACTCATTATTGGCGAGTTTGATGTTAGATGAGGATGCCTCCGCGCGTGGGGAGTTACCCTTAGTGGTTTGCGACTTTCCGGATGTGTTTCCGGAAGAGTTACCTGGTTTACCTCCCGAGAGAGAAGTCGAGTTCACGATAGACTTACTTCCTGGTACCGCTCCTATTTCTGTACCTCCATATCGTTTCGCGCCCGCTGAATTGAGAGAGTTAAAGACTCAGTTGCAGGAATTGGAGAACTTGGGTTTCATTCGTCCGAGTACGTCGCCGTGGGGAGCGCCAGCTTTGTTTGCTCAAAAGAAGGATGGTTCACTCCGTTTGTGTATCGACTATCGTAAGTTAAACCGAGTCACTGTTAAAAACAAGTATCCTATGCCTAGAATCGACGATTTATTTGATCAACTTCGGGGTGCCACTTGCTTTTCTAAAATCGATTTGAGGTCCGGCTATCATCAATTAAGGGTTCGTAGAGAGGGCATCCCTAAAACCGCTTTCCGCACTCGTTATGGCCATTATGAGTTCGTTGTTATGCCTTTCGGTTTGACGAATGCTCTAGCTACATTCATGGACTTGATGAATCGTATTTTTCGTGCTTATCTCGATCGTTTCGTTGTCGTCTTTGTGGATGATATTTTAATCTATTCGCCTACGGAGGAGGAACACCGAACCCATCTAGCCATTGTTCTTGAACTTCTGAGAGAGCACCAATTGTACGCTAAGCTTAGTAAGTGCGAGTTTTGGTTATCCGAAGTCAAATTCTTGGGTCACGTGGTTTCGAAAGGTGGAGTGTCTGTTGATCCAGCAAAGATAGAGTCAGTTATGAATTGGCAGCAACCGAAGAACGTGTTTGAAATCCGTAGTTTCTTGGGTTTGGCCGGATACTATCGTCGCTTTGTCCTTGACTTTTCTCGTTTAGCTGCACCGATGACTAGATTGACGCGTAAGGGAACCCGTTTTGTTTGGAGTGACTCGTGTGAAACGGCTTTCCAGGAGTTAAAGGAGCGATTGACTACCGCGCCGGTTTTGATTGTGCCCGAACGTGGAGTTGGCTACTCCGTGTATTGTGATGCGTCTAAGGAAGGGTTGGGGTGTGTGTTGATGCAAGCGGGGCGAGTAGTAGCGTATGGATCACGGCAATTGAAAACTCACGAGCGGAATTACCCGACACACGATCTAGAACTTGCGGCCGTCGTTTTTGCTTTGAAAAGTTGGCGCCATTATTTGTACGGTGAGAAATTTGAAGTCTTTTCCGACCATAAGAGCTTGAAATACCTATTCTCTCAAAAGGAACTTAACCTTCGTCAACGCCGTTGGATGGAGCATTTGGAAGATTATGATTTCGAATTGCAATACCACCCGGGGAAAGCGAATGTTGTGGCAGATGCGTTGAGTAGAAAACCGAGACATCTTGCGAGCTTAGCGATTCATGAGTGGAAAGCAATGAACGATTTGGGCTCCTATGCCATGTACTTTGAGGATGTTCAGGAAGGGGTCACGTTGTGTAATTTGACGGTGCAATCGACTTTATCGACCCGAGTGATTGAGGCTCAACAACACGATGAGGAAGCGGATGAACTTCGTACTAAATTTCTTAGTGGGAAAGCTCAAGAAGGGTGGATGATCCATGCCGATCAAAGTTTGCGCTATCAAGGGAAGTTGTTCGTACCCGTTTCGTGTCGGGAGGAAATTTTGCGAGAGTTTCATCATTCTCCATTAGCCGTACATCCAGGAGGAACGAAAATGTATCACGACTTGCGTAGGCAATTTTGGTGGTCCGGAATGAAGAGGGACGTTGTGATTTTTGTGTCCAAGTGTCTCACGTGCCAGCAAGTGAAAGCCGAACATCAACGACCCGCGGGGGAGTTACAACCTTTGCCAGTGGCCGAGTGGAAGTGGGAGAATGTGACCATGGATTTTGTTACGGGTTTACCGAGATCGCCGAGGGGGCATGACGCTATTTGGGTAGTTGTGGATCGTTTGACTAAGACCGCTCACTTCTTGCCTATTCACGTTACAGATTCCGTCGAGGTGCTTAGCCGTTTGTATATTCGAGAGATCATTCGACTTCATGGGATTCCCATCTCCATTGTGTCCGATCGTGATCCGAGATTTACCGCGCGTTTTTGGCAGAGTTTGCAAGCTGCTTTAGGCACTAATCTCCTATTCAGTACCGCGTATCATCCTCAAACCGATGGGCAATTCGAGAGAACGATTCAAATTTTGGAAGATATGCTTCGGGCTTGTGTGATGGATTTCCGGGGTAGTTGGGAGGATCATTTGCCACTAGTCGAGTTCGCGTACAACAACAGCTATCAATCTAGTATCAAAATGGCACCATACGAGGCCTTGTATGGGAGACCGTGTCGATCGCCTGTCTGTTGGACTGAATTGGGAGAGGCTACACTTGTAGGGCCGGATATGATTAAGGAGACCTCCGAGAGCATGAAAGCAATACGCCAACGCCTTAAGAAAACTCAAGAGAAAACGACCGAACAAGTTAAGGTGATCCGTCAAAGGTTGTTGACCGCGCAAAGTAGGCAAAAGAACTATGCCGATCGTCGTCGTCGCCCGTTGTCGTTTGAAGAAGGAGATCATGTATTTCTCAAAGTATCGCCGCGTAGAGGTTTATCACGTTTCGGGAAAAAGGGAAAGCTATCGCCGCGTTATATCGGGCCGTTCGACATCATTGAGAAAATCGGGGAGGTCGCGTATCGTTTGGCTTTGCCACCGAGGTTATCGGGTATTCATGACGTGTTTCATGTGTCTATGCTGAGGAAGTACGAACCGGATCCGTCGCATGTGTTAGAGTGGTCCGAACTCGAGTTAGAGGCCGATGCGTCTTATGGGGAAGAACCGGTCCGTATCTTAGATTCGCGTGATCAAGTGTTGAAGGGTAAGACGATACCGTTGGTTCGAGTCTTGTGGAGGAGTCAGGGTAGCGAGGAGTCGACTTGGGAACGAGAAGATGAGGTTAGAGAGAAGTATCCGCACCTATTTTCGGAATGAACCAAGGTGAGTGTTTGAAATTTAAAGTATCATAGTATTTGATTTGTTGCATAATATTGGTGGATAGATTTGTTGCACGTTTAAATGATGCATGATTAGTTGAGCATGGTTGTTTAAATTTCGAGGACGAAATTCTTTTAAGGAGGGTAGGATGTAGAGACCCGTAAATTTCTTATTTAATTTCGATAGTTGTAATAAAAGAAAATAAAAGGACGAAAATGGTTTAATTATGAATGTGGGGGTCTTATGTGAAAGAAGTTGAAAGTCATGGGTTTTTGTGCAATTTGTGCATGTGTGTGCCGTGTGGATATACCAGGGAAACATTTTTTTTTCCTTTTTCATTTTTCTCTCTCTCTCGTCTCTCAGCTCTCTCTCGATCTCTCTCACCCTCTCAACCAAAAATTCACCTCCAAACCCAAAACCCGCAATAATCAACTCCCAAATTATTTTCTACTCGCATTTTGGAGCTCGTATTTCGTTGGACAAAGCTTGGTTTGGTGTATTTTGTTCGATTTGGACTCCGGAAGTTAGGGCTTGCTCCATTCTTTTCGATTGCGGTTTGGATACTCGAGGTAGGGAATTCTACCTCTCTTTATATGTTATTTGGGTTCTCCTTCATCTTATTTGAGTATCTCCATGCTTTGTTTGAGCTTGTTGTGGTTATTGTTTGGTCTGGACGAAAATCTGATAACTTTTGAAAAAAAATCGCTAAATGTTGAATTCCTACCGGTAGGACGTTTTTCTCTACCGGTAGAACCTTGTTTTTTGATAACGTGTACTCTCTGTTTTGTGATTGTACCGGTAGGACTTGTTCCCTACCGGTAGGACTATAAATTTTTCTCACCCTATCGGTACCATTTTTATTTCTACCGGTAGAACTCCTGTGGACCAAAATTTGCACTTCCTATTCCCGAGTTGTACCGGTAGGAGCCAAATTCCTACCGGTAGGCCACCTGACAAAACCCAGAAATTGCATGTGCTGTTCCACCTTTTTCCTTTCCAAGCCTTTGACCCATTTCCATGGTCTTTAATGATTATTTTATTATGTATATATGTAACAAGAGTTAGGGAACTCAGGCATGACATCATGATCACTAAAATATCCAACTTGGATTTGTCCGAAAATGTGAAACTTTGAAATAACGAGTACGAGCTTTGAATTGCACAATGTTATATGAACAATACACTTGAACTCGTGAACAACGCGCGAACAATTGGGCCCATCGACGGGTGGGTGACCTGACAGGGGATATCCAGGGTCCCATAATTAGCCTGGCAGGAGCCAATGCTCAACATAATTACTCAAGGCCTAACCTTCATGGTGGGTGCTTGGCAGGGGATATTCGGGGTCCCAAAATTAGCCTGGCAGGAGCTTCGGCTCAGACACAGAAAAGCGATACGACATATTGAGACGTAAATTGATCGGGTATGATTTATGGGTTGAATAAAAGAAAGATTGGAGATTTTGGAACACTTGTTCATAATAATTGTGCTTCCTCCGTTGTCTTGATCTTCCATTATTCATTCGTTTGTCTCGCTCATTTGCATATAGAGTTTACGTAGACTTTTCTACTGAGCTAGTGTAGCTCAAGCCTTATTTTATTTTCAGGTACTAATCCGGAACCGTAGATCGCATTGTTTGAAGTGCTTGGAGTGTGGTCACTACTTTTGAAAGCTAACCAAGGAGTTACTTATCCATCTTTTGTAAATTTCTTTTGAAAGATGTATTTGTAACTAAAGTTGTAATTCTTTTGACTTGGAACATTGTATCAATTAATTCTCTTTCGAATTACGAAACTTATGTTAATTTGGGGCCGTCGAGCCCACGATGTAATATATTTGGAACCTTTTTGACTTGGAAGTACTAGTATGGAAATGAGAACATGGTGATTATTTTGGCTACTGTACGGATATTGTGAGTAATTTTATTATGAAAACCATTTATAATTATGTTAAAAATTCAGGACGTGACACTACGAGTTTTGGTCTTGTGGTTCATGGCCGGTCACTTCTCATTTTGGGGTGTGACACTTGCTGCCAATTTCTATTCACTTGCCGCCAGTTTCTTTCCATATAAAAGTGGAGCAATCCTTTTAGTTCTTCTGTGTCTTTGACGTTCTGTCTCAAATATATTTTTGTTATCTCGCCCGAGTTTTGTATGGTTGTTATACAACTGTAATTTTTTTTTCCTCTCTTTTAGATGTTAAAAATTGGAACTCCTGAATTTTTATTTAATTGTTTGTGGTAGTATTATCCAATTATTAATTTCCCATATTATAAAGATATTCTAATATTAGATTTTATTTTTTCCGATTATAATTTTGACGTGGTTGACCCAACCGAGCTTCTTCGTCATATCACCAAATCCAAATGCATTTCCGTCTCCTTGTTACGTTGTTCTTTGCAGCAAGAAAAAAAAAAAGGCCAAGATTTGTACACAAGCAGAAAATTATTTAGTTTGCAGAAAATTTATGCTATGAAGCGCGTTTAGTAGGATTACCTACATATATAGATTGGTACGTTACACAAGCAGCTACGATTGAAGTTTCTGAATATTGGAAGAATTGTACTTGTTGAAATGACTCCTTGTTCCTGCAAGCCTGCAAGTAAAATGAATCCTTGTTGCTACAAATAAATGAAAGTTTTGGAGCTTTTTCCCCACCTCTTAAGAGGTTCAAAAAATTGTAAAAAAGGAAAAACAAATACTCATTTCCAATATATATAGTACCTAATGATGCAAGCTAAATCCATAGGATAGATTCATATATAAAAGAGAGAAATCCCTAAAAGGGATATAATTAAGGAGCAAAAGCTCTTAATATTCTTTAATCAATACATCAAAAACTAACTAATGAGTATGCAATACACTTGTTTATAGACTCAGAGATTAGAAATCATAGAGAACTATGAAGACCATTATATTAAGATAGAAAGACAATTGCAAGTTTTTAGTATAAAACAACGAAGGAAATTGATATTTACGTTCCACTTTGTTCATAAAATTACTAGTAACTTCACGTTAAAATTAGAGCGCCATCAGTAAAAAGTAAAGCACAAAAATCAGTTTCCAACAATGAATTGAGTCCTTTTTGGTTTTAATAGAAAGTTACTAAAGCAATGGCCTTCATTTCTTGAAAAGGCCTCCTCATAAGTAATAATAAGGAAACAAAAACATGATACAACAAGGGAATGGATTTTGTCACTTTCCTTTTTTATTAATGTCACTCCCCTTCTCTCATAAAACAAATCATCTACTCTCTTCGTTCCATATTGAGAGTCCATCATGAAAAGTCGTACAGTATCATTTTTCAAATCAAAAAATCAACTACTTCCGTATATAATTTTTAAAATTTTTTCGCACCAAATTAAAGTACTAATCGAGATATCTTTAATACGGTGAGAAAAATTTTAAAAAACTATGCACGAAGTAATTAATTAATTTTATTTGAAAAGAGGTAAAAGAGAAAAAGTGAGACTATTATTATGGAACGGAGGTAGTAATAAAGACACAAAGAGAAGTAACATTAACAAAAAGGATAATGGTAAAATCACTCACATACGACAAGTATCAAGGAGCGTATTACCAAATATGGCCAATAGAGAGCGATACTTCAACCGAAACAAAACTAAAGGATCAAGGTATTCTTTTTCATAAAAGGTCGTACCAGGTGGTACTAGTACGGCATTCAACATTCATCCATAGCATGTAAACGCAAATGCGTTCGGAGTACAAGAACGTGCTTATTCACCCATAACAATATATTACAGCCACTTCTGTGTAATTGGATGATTCAATTCTAGGTGAGATAAAATGACAATAAACCAAAACCCTTTAAGCAATGACAGGGGAAATAAGCTATGCTGCTAGTACAAAACACTTAAGCTGACTTTTTGGATTTGTACA
>BPLS01013020.1:0-20916 GCA_019656275.1 Rhododendron kiyosumense | reverse complement strand
ATATGTACTCGCAATCAAAACCCTAACTTTACTTGATCAAACCAGTTATATAACCATATATATACGCAGAGAACAAACATAAGGTGGAAACTGGACTGCTCCGCGTAGCGGCCTAATCGATCCGAATATATAGCCAACATTGATATAACTATATGTACTCGCAATCAAAACCCTAACTTTACTTGATCAAACCAGTTATATAACCATATATATACACAGAGAAAACATAAGGTGGAAACTGGACTGCTCAAACAGAAGGCAAACATTTTGTTTGAAGAAGGAATCAAATTGTTCAACAAACACTGATCCAAATACATCTATTTATGATATAACAATATATATACTCGTACTTCAAAACCCTAACTGATATTACCCAAACCATTCATATATGCAAACATACCAATTGTATCGATTTCGTCGTAGGATTTGACCGAGAAACAATGACGAAGAACGGGCAAAGAATGCGCGACGTTCGGCAAAGAACGGTGACTCAAAGCAGGCGATTGAAAATCGGGCGAAGAACGGCGACTCAAAGCAGGCGAGACCGTTGGTACCGTTGGTGATCGAAGAAGGGCGACGACGAAGAAGGGCGACGATGAAGAAGAGCGACGAAGAATAAGCCCAGGCGATCCAGTGCTTTAATCGAAGCCTTCCCACGAACAGTCGTTCGTTCTGAAAAAGGGGGGAGGGTGGGAAGGGGGGGAGGGGGGAGGGGTTTTGTAATGAATGGGGAGTATTTTTCGGGATTGACATCATTTTCAAATTGATGTTTTTGAAATTGATAAAAACGGGGCAAAATTCTTTTGATAAACAGGGGTATATTAGACTAAACTGTGTTATTATATCCTTAGAAATAGGTTAGTGGACTTAGTGGGTTTTAGATTTTAAAAGTGGACTTAATGGGTTTAGAAAGTGCTATAGTGGACTTATGAAAAATCCTCCCTTGAATTTATACCGATGGAAACATGACTATTGGCGACCCCAAATTTTAGACCGATTGCTTATCGACAAATGCATTGCCCTCAATATAATCTGTTTGTCCTATAGGAAGACTTGAATTATGCCATCTAATTGGTATTGGTTCTCTACTCTTCCTCCTCCTTGGATTTATAGTACTGATGGCAACATGACTATGGCCAATCCCAGATTTCACGCCATTGGAGATGTCTACTGACAAGTACCACTCGGCCCTAAATTTCACACCAATTTGTTTGGTTTGTGTTTTTGGGGAGGTTTTTGGGATAATGAGGGAAGAGAGAAAGATATAGAAATCAGAGTAATAATTGGGGAGAAAACTTATTCGGGAACGTCCGCAGATAGAAGTGTTGGTTTTTGAGACCCAGAGCGAACCGTGTCTAAATGACTAATCTGTCAAACACTCGAAGTCAAGCGGCCATGCAAAATCAAAAGTTTCAAATAGGCGTCAACTAGTCTAGAAAAATAGTAACCAAACAACCAGTTCAAAAAAACATAAATACAACACTAAAGTAATCGGGTTGCCCCAGAAAGCAACAACCTCGGTGGCCTTCTGTTGAATTACAATAATTTTGAGTAAATTTCTAAACTTATCATGTGAATTTACTATATTTTGCTCTTCAGTTAAGAAAATTAATGAAATAGAATTAGGCATGTGTATTCCATTTAGCCGTTGGAGTTTGATTTGCTTTAACTAGCGTAAAACTCATGCTATGCACGAATAACAACCATAAATTGGTACCAAATAAAGAAAAGAATACAAATTAGCAGAAATAAAAGGAACTTGCAAATGTGGTCAATGATAAAGCTAACAAGAAGTTTGTATTTCTGGTCATTGCAACATACTGTGAAATAGGCTTTTTGTGTGCCCATGGCTGTCGGTACCCTAAATTTGATGGTATTTGCTTGGCCTTGCTTTTTTAACATTCACTTTCTTCGCAGCTTCATCCACATCCAACTCTCAACCTCACTTTCCTACCTCTTTCTTCTTTCCTTTTCTCTTGTGCTTTCTACACGGTTTTGCTTCACATCTACTCGTTTTTTTTAGATCAAATCTACTCATGTTGACTTATTATTTTTAGCACTGCAAGGGGCATGTATGATATCTTGGTCCTAGAATCCATTTCTCTCTCTTGAGTTTTGTTCAATAGCTGCCATAACATCCCAAGAAGCCTCTTCTTCAACTTCACCTTGTAGTTATCATGTGTTTTTGAGCTTCCGAGAAGAAGACACTCGGAAGTCTTTCACTAACCACCTCTACACAGCATTGGACTTTGCCGGATTTCACACCTTCAGAGATGATGATGGAATTGAAAGGGGAGAAAAGATCAAGTTAGAAACTGCATAAAGCAATTAGAGAGTCGAGGATGTCAATAGTTGTCGTGTCAAAGAACTATGCATCTTCAAGTTGGTGCCTTGATGAGCTTGTGATGATCCTCAAATGCAGGAGCACCTCTGGACATGTAGATCTTCCTGTTTTCTATGACGTGGATCCATCCCAAGTGAGGAAGCAAATGGGAAGTCTCGAAGAAGCATTTATGCGACATGAAGGGAAAATTGAAGCAGAAAGTGGTGAAAGGAGCAAGGAATGGATGAACAAGGTGGAAGAATGGAGGGCCGCGCTAAGAGAAGTTGATTTAGCTGGGATGAACTTACAAAATAGAGTTGATGGGTAATTTCCTTCCAAGTCCTTTTTCCTAATTACTAGTCTAGCATATGTTTTGTGAGTTTTGGATGATATTCAATCATGCCAGGACCTTTTTTTTTAATTGAAGTTTCCCATTTTTTGAGATGGAGATTGTTAGACTTGTACCACGTGTCTCATTTAAGCCACTCAAACTTGGTTAATATATTCATAGTTGTCAAATCGAGAATCGAAATGGTCATTTTTTGAATCGTGAATCGCTCTGATTCGGTTATGACTTGTATAATGCATAGAAACCTATGCTTATTGATTATGGTAACAACAATATATTCTACAAATGAAAGATTTAGGCCTAAATCAATAAAAACCTTCTTCTAAATAATAATTTGATAATAACGTGGAGTATTAGATAAGCTGCAACTACCAAGAGATGATGATTTGTAAATCCTACTTATGGTTCTTTCTGTGCAAAAGGGTTATAAGCACAAAACAAACCCTTAGAAGGTCTATAGGGCTATTGTATTCCTTTTATCTTCCTCATTTTCAATTCATTCTCATAATAAATCTCCTTTTCTTATTATCTATCCATATAACATAGACAAAAAATGACATATAACAATACAAAAGACCTTAAAAAATAGTTTTAAACCTTAAAAAATAGTTTGAAACCTTTTCAAACAACAAAAGAAGCAAAACAAGAGTAAAAAATGAATTTCGGAAATTTTAAGTGAATCGAACGATTCATTGATTCAGAGCTATTTTAGATTCAAGCAACCTATTAGTATCGATTACCCACCGAATCATACGATTCGGACAACTATGAATATATTCTAGAAATTACTCCACTTATTGCAAATTAGTTTTAGGTTGGAACCCTCCAAGAAATCTAACATGGAATTAGAGCTAGGTCTTGGGTGGCCTTACCTATCGTGGGAAAGTCTCTGTCATCTCTGTTGCCCGAGTCAATATTCAGCTCCTAGTCTCCTAGTCTGTGACCTCCACGTGGACCTGCATATGAGGGGGAGTGTTAGACTTGTCCCACATGTCTCATTTAAGCCACTGAAGTTTGGTTAATATATTCTAGGGGTTACTCTATCTATTGCCAATTAATTTTAGGTTGCAACCTTCTAAGAAATCTAACAGAGATTTCATAAGCAAATGATATCCACAAGATTTTCTGGATGAAATTGTTTCATGCCAGTGCCTTTTGGGTTGAAGTTTTTCATTTTTGAGACGGAGGTTTTATATGAATATGATATCCATGGGATTTGCTTGGTGTATTGGTTTCATGCCAGATCTTTTCAGTTGGAGGGAACTGTTTTTTTTTTTTTTTTTTTTATGAATCTCCATTTTATCATTGTTGAGCTGGAGGTTTTATAAGCAAACGATATTCCCAGACGACCCTTTTATTCCTTTTGATGTGAAGCTATGTGATTATCTCCCTCTGTCTTTTATATTAATTGTACCACATATGCCACCATTTGTAGTTTCAAAACTATACTTAGAAAGTCTGTTAGAGGTTTTCCCATATCTCTTAACAAACTGGACTACATTGAGAAATTTTGAAAGCTCGAGTGTTGTGAGGATCACGTTGGAGTCTGAGAGCAAAGCTGGAGAAACAATCTTTTCATTTATGTCTAAGATTCTTTCAATTCAAGCTATTTGAAATTGTTATGCCAAGTAGATTTATTTCCAATCACAGTAACTGTACAGAAACTTGGTCTTTCTTGTCAAAGACATTTAGTCGAATGTAGAACTCGTGAGCTTTTCTACAATGACAATAACAGATTTGTTTTATTCCATATTGTTTGAGAATTTGCAATTTACTTCAAGTCTGGGTTATCATTCTTATTGTGCTAATTTTTTCATCTTGATTGCAATTATTAGGCATGAATCGAGGTTTATCCCGAAAATTATCCAAATAGTTGAGGACAAACTAAGTCGCACAATCTTGGACATCGGCCCCTTTGTGATCAGAATACATTCTCATGCAAGAGAAATTCAGTTTTGGTTAGAAGATCATGAATCACATGATGCATGTTGGGGTAGCTGCAATTTGTGGGATGGGTGGAAAAGGGAAGCCTACCATTGCCAAGTTCCTATATAATTTAAACTTCTTAAGATTTGATGGTAGAAGTTTCTTGGCAACTGTGAGAGAAATTTCAAAACAACAGGATAGTTTACTTTGTTTACAAAGGCAGCTTGTTTCAGACATTTTAAAGGGAAGGAAGGAGAAGATATCCAATGTTGATGAAGGTATAGTCAAGATTAAAGATGCCTTGCATCTCAAAAGGGTTCTTGTGATTCTTGACGATGTTGATAAGCTAGAACAGTTATATGCAGTTCTTGGAATGCGTGATTGGCTTTTTCCGGGGAGTAAAATCATCATAACCACTCGGAATGAGCACTTGCCAAGAGCTCATGAAGGCTGCAAGGTGCATAAGATAGAGAATTTGGATTACGATGAGTCCCTTGAGCTCTTCAGTTTGCATGCCTTTGCACAAAGTCATCCCAGTGATGATTATGCTAACACCTCAAAGTTGGTGGTCCAACATTGTGGAGGGCTTCCGTTGGCTATTAAAGTTTTGCGATCTTCTCTATCTGGAAAAAGCATCAGAGTATGGAAAAGCCATTTAGAAAAATTGAAAGCAATCCCCAACAGCGAAATCCTCGAAAAACTCAAAATAAGCTATGATTCCTTACAAGACAATCACGACAAAAGTTTATTCCTCCATCTTGCTTGTTTCTTTGTTGGGAGCGATAAGGATCGTACAATTACAATCATGGATGGATGTGAATTTTACACAGTGGTTGGGATTGAAAATCTTATTAATAGATGTCTAGTAACAGTTGATGAATACAACAAGGTGGTGACATTTGCTTCAAGAAATGGATGAGAAATAGTCCATCAAGAATCACCCAATGAGCCCGGAAAACGTAGCAAATTGTGTAGTCACGCAGATTCCTTTAATGTTCTAAGACATAATACTGTAAGAATTTCTCCTCATGTACATTTGTAGCTGTACATATAGGAGTTGTCTGCTATTTACTTATCAATGTTCTCTACCCCCTCACCCCTTTTTTGCAAAAATGGAGAATCTAAAACTTCTGAAGCTCGATCATGTTCAAATAAGCGGAAGTCATGAACACTTTCCAAAAAAAATAAGATGGCTGTGTTGGCATGGCTTCCCATTTGAATCCATACCGAGGTATTTCCCCTTGGAGGCCCTGGTAGCTCTTGAGATGCCTTATACCAGCTTGAAGCATTTTTCGGCCGGAACTAAGGTACATTACATTGTCATTTTTCTCTCATCTTATTGTGCAAGAAATTGACGGAAACATTACAATCTGACATTTTCTCTCCGTGTTTGTCAGTTTCTCGAGTTACTAAAAATCCTTAATCTCAGTCACTCCCATAGCCTTGCAAGAACTCCCAACTTCAGAGTACTTCCCAATCTTGAAAACTGATACTTTAAGATTGTACAAGGTTGGTCGAGATTCACGAATCCGTTGGACACTTGGCGAGACTTGTTTTGTTAAATTTAAAAGATTGCAGCAATCTAAGGAAGCTTCCAAGCAGCATTGGTATGCTAAAATCTTTGGGAACACTTGACATCTTTGGTTGCTCAAATCTTGAGAATTTGCCAACTGGGATGGGGGATATGGATTCTCTAACAGTGCTACGAGCCCAAAATGTTACTGGCATAACTCGATCCCCCGCTTCAATTCAGAATGTCAAAGCCTGGTATTCATTCCCTTGGCTTTCGCCATTGAAGCCAAAAAGAAATCCTGAAACTTCATGGGTATCTTCTTTACCTCGGTCCTTAGTTAAACTAAGTCTTGTGTGCTGCAATCTATCAGACGGTGATTTCCCTACAGATATGGGCAAACTATCCTCGTTGTGGGAATTAAACCTGAGCAATAATCCTATTACTAGTCTCCCAGATTGGATCAGAGGTATTACTGGGCTGGAAATCCTTGCGTAAACTGGTGCACAAGGCTCCAGTCACTTTTAGTGCTGCACGATGTATTAGATTTGTCATTCTGGCATTGCAGTTCATTGGAGAAGATAACACTTCAATCACCTACATTCGAAAGATTGTCACGACTGCAGAAGTTATGTATCGCTGAAAGGATAAAGGTGCCCACAGAGTCACAACTGCAGAAGTTATGTATTTTAGAGGCAACCCTGGGCCCCAATCGAGAGAAGCTCCTCAGTTCCACACTCCGAGAGACATATGTGCCTATTGTCGCGAGAAAGGGCATTGGAAGGTAGATTGTCCAGTATTGAAAAAGGCAAAGAACACAAAAGATTCCAATGCCAATATTGCTGTTCAAGAAGATGAAGATTTTGATCTGTGATAAGAAGGGAGTAAAAGCTGACGGTGCAGTTGTCACAGTTATTGGAGTATCTGAATCCGGATCTGATCTTAATCTGATACGCGTTTTATCTGAATACGAATCTGTTTGAATATGTTCTGTTAGTTGTTTGTTTGAAGTTCGAAGAGAATTTGCTTTGTTTTGAAGATTTTGTTGAAGGTCGTTGGCTCGAATAATGTTACTGATTTCTCGCCAAGGTGGAGATTGTTGGCGAAGTGGCTCCATCCTCTACTTTTGTCAAGCACACCAAAGAAGAAGATTGGTGTGTCATGTTGTCAAGCACGCCAGAGAAGGATTTTTGCAATCTATGCATGTGCTCTCAGATGAATGGAGTAAATGAGCTTGTCTAGGCGTGGCTTTGTAATTGGCTAATATTGGCCTATATAATCTGCTATCTAATGCCTTGTTAAGCATCTGAAAAAAAAATCTGAAGAAAATCTGAAAATCTGAAAAATTCGTATTGTCTGAGTTAGAGTGTCTTCTCTGTAAAACTTAGACCTGAGAGGTTTTTTTATGGTTTGTTTTCATTTGTGTGAATAAATCGGAGTTTTTCCTCAATCTCTGTGTGCGTGTGTTTGTGGTTTGATTGGTTTAGATCCCGTGAGCTTAACAAGAAAGAATGACCCTATGCACAAAAAGTATGTGAACGGATCGCTTTGTGGGGTCCGCTTTGGGGTCTGACACGAATAATCCGAGTATTACTTTTTTAAGTGGCCACGTAAAAATTCAACTCAATCGAATAAGTGTTAGTTTTGGAGATTGGATCAAGCGCTTATACTAATTCGATTGAGCTGAATTTTAACAATTCCACTCAAAAAAATATTTTAACATTAATGAATGGATCGGATTATTCTTGTGGAACCTCGAACCAGGCCCCACAAATGGATCTGTGCACAATCACAGGCACCTTTAGAGGGATTCTCCAGATCTTGTTCATTGGAATAAAGTACAGATAGGGCATGAGCCCTAGCTCCATGTGAAAGTGCGGTCACAGAACTACAAACCTTGATTGCCGATATTGAGATGAATGTGTAGGTGTTTGTAAAAAGTTTTTTTTTTTTAGACGTTAGTCATGTTGATACCCTAACAACTGCATGCGTGTACATAATTCTTTGATCTCTCACGCGCGTGTCATATTGAGTGTAACTAGAATAGTGTCAAGATTTGTAGAGATTCCTCATTTGTGTCATGTAACATGTAAGGGTCTTATTATTATTATTTAGGGCGCAACATGACTATTGGGTGGTTTTTTACGAGTATTACTTAAAGGCTATGTTTATAAGATGAGTAGGGTTTTTATATTGTACATAACGTTCAGAGAAAGAAAAAGAGCCGCGCAATCGAAGTCGGGTTGGCCTTCTAGAGGTAATGCTATTCTAATCCGTCTCTTTTTTCCGTTGATCAGCACAGTCTCACAGATGGTAAACACTTGGGGTTAGAGAGTAGTACTCTTCAGTAAAATCATTGGGTGTATTTTGGCCTTTTGGGTAGTGGAGTGTGTGTGTTGCGTGGTCGTGCATGGTGGATTGGGGTGGTGATTTGTGTGCATCCTTTGCTTGTGGTATAAATAGAATCTAGTTTTACCTTATGCACATATAAGAATCACGCGTACTGGAAAAAGAACATATAGTTTTACCTTGCCGAGGCTTGTTTTGTTAAATTTAAAAGATTGCAGCAATCTGAGGAAGCTTCCAAGAAGTATTGGTATGCTAAAATCTTTGGAAACACCTGACATCTCTGGTTGCTCAAATCTTGAGAATTTGCCAACTGAGATGGGGAATATGGATTCACTAACAGTGCTACGAGCTGAAAATGTTACTGGCATAACTCAATTACCCGCTACAATTCAGAATGTCAAAGCCTGGTATTCATTCATTTGGCTTTTGCCATTGAAGCCGAAAAGAAATCCTGAAACTTCATGGGCATCTTCTTTACCTCGGTCCTTAGTTTAAACTGCGTCTTGTGGGCTGCAATCTATCAGACGATGCTTTCCCTACGGATCTGGGCAACCTATCCTCTCTGCGGGAATTAAACTTGAGTGATAATCCTATTACTAGCCTCCCTGATTGTATCAGAGGTATTACTAGGCTGAAAATCTTTCGTGTGAACAGGTGCACAAGGCTCCGGTCACTTGTAGCACCACAGGATGTGTTAAGTTTATTTTTCGGCTGTTGCAATTCATTGGAGAAGATAACGCTTCTATCACCTGCATTAAAAAAAATGCACGAAATGTCTGAATTGGTATCTCAATTAAGTGGACCACCGGGCTTTTGCGCTGGTTGAAGGGACAACCTGGTAGAGATTCCTGGTAGATTTCTCGGTAGATACAAGTTGGAACCCATAGGAGAGGTTGGTAAACAGATAATAGACGATTTGGGCTTGTTCCACTTGGGATCTATCCGAAACCTAAAAGTTAGACTGGCTGTCCCCCCCGTACACTGGCTCTCTCTCTCTCTCTCTCTGGATAATTGCCTAACTAATGCCTCTCTTTTTTGGCACAGGTATGCCATGAAAAACTTGTATTCTCCACTTATCTTCCGGGGAGCAAGGTTCCAAGGCAGTTCAATCTTACTAATAAAGGAACTTCATTATCTTTAGCTGCGCTGTCTCATAATTTCAAAATCCGAGGCTTGAGTTTGTGCGTTGTGTATGCACATTCTTGTGTTCATAATCGAACGGATTATCTTCTTTTCTTGACTTCTATTATCACTAATACCACCAAGAGATTGATTTGGAGCCATATCCCACAAGTAACTGGCGTTCCAAAAGCTGATGAGGATATGATTTGGTTAAGCTATTGGAAGTTTGAAAATCAGGTGGAAAGTGGTGACGAAATGAATATTTCCGTGTTTGCAACAGAAGGATGTTTGGCGAAGGAGGAAAGATTTCAGGTGGAGGTAGGAGTCCGCCTTTTGTATGACGTGGAGAAAGCAAAGAAGATTACGCAAGAAATTCCATCAACAACAAGTGAAGAAGTATCAGAAGAAATCTTTCGCTACAGAGTTGCTGTACAATACACAAGTCTATGTTGCCGTACAATAGACAAGTCTACGGGTCATTGAGAGTGTAACTAGAACAGTGTCAAGATTTGCATAGGTAATTGGTGCATCGGTAGTTACTTGTCAATCAGGATCTTAGTTAGATTGTAGTTTAGGGGATTGCGAAAATTTATTGACTTGCGAATTCAGTTATTTTATCTGTGTGGTGGTTTGGCCTGGAATCTACAGAATTTGACAACAGTTTGGCAATCAAATCTTGTGCATAATAATCATCACCATCACATGAGGCACAGAAACAAAATTGGCAAAAAGTTGGGGCAAAAGCCAGTTTTAAATTATAAGAAAAATGCCTACACGACAACGCATTTGAGTCTGAAAAGAATAAAAGAACTGCATGCCAATATGCCATGATCCCTAAAAATATGGCTTCTCTTATTTCCTTGCCGAGTGGTATGAAGCTTAGAGTGGTAAAAGGTATTCCAATAACGCTTACCCAAAAAAATACAGCAAGAGAAAACCATCAGTGAGTTGCTAATCGCTATGCAGTTACCACCTGTTCAGAGTCCATAACTTGCTCCCCCCCAACTGCAGCAAGAACCTCTGGTCCAGTGGTAACCGGGACACCATTGGTATCATTAGTGATAGGTGCCGAAAAGCACCCGTTTATTTCCACTAACTTAGGCTTTGTCAATCCGATCTAATGTTATTTAACGAGATTTAATTGGTTTGTAGTGTTTCAAGGCTTACGGAGCATTCGGAAGGGATTTGAAGTAATAATCATGAGTTAATGATGTTCCGGAGGGATCCGCGGCGAGAAGAGGAACGAAAAGACGAAAGCTGAAAATCTGGTCCGGACCAAAGACTTTCTGGTCCGGACAACCAAGTCTGGAATAGAAATTGAACAATCTGATATTCTGGTCCGGACAATAGAGCTGCTGGTCCGGACCAGCGGGACCAGCGGGCAGCGGGGCATTAATTCTTTGTTTCGTTTGTGGGCCAACTATAAAAGGGGACTTAGGCCTCGTTTGATTCGGGGATTAGGTGCTTGGGATTGGACTACCCGCACGTAATCCCGGATTTTTCTTCGTTTGGTTCCCGCAAAAGCTCTTGGGATTACTAATACCGGGATTCATTTAGTCCCTATACGGGGGTCACTAAGTTATCCCATGGGGGGGGTAGGGATTGTTATTCCCGGACTAAAAAACACGGAAGGTGACGAGTGAGTAATTGCAAAAATGCCACGGAAATAAAAATCGTCATTCTCTCCATCTCTCAACCGCTTCTTCCCATTCGGCGTTCTCTCCATCTCTCCCACCAGACGACACCTTCACGACTTCGATCAGATCCATCGCCGGAGAAACTTCTCAAATATCTTCAAGAAATCGAACCAGGTGACTTCGATTACCCCATTTCGTACCCTTTTCGGTTACCTATATGCTTTTCGATTTTCCCCGTTTTCCCGATAATTTTCTCAGATCTGTTTCTGAAACAAAACCCTAACCTGAAGGTGAGAATCTTTCTGGAACAAAAACGTTTTTTCGATTCGGATTTTTTCCCCCTCTTTAAAAGCCCTAGCTATTTCGGTTTCTTTTTTGATTTCCCTATCCGATTTGAGAAGCCCTAGTTGTTTGAGTTCTGATTTGAAATAGATTGGGTTCAGGGATGTTTTTTTGGGCTGCTAGATGGGGCTTTTCCATAAGGAACGTATTCGAACCTAATGTCTGCAAAATAACTCACGTTTTTACTTCTGAAATTTCTAACATTACGGGGAATTAACTTCTCTGTTCCTCTACCGATTTGTTTTCCCCTTTGTACATGTAATTAAATCATTCTTTGATAGTTACTCATTACAATTACTTGCTTACAATATAGATGAGTTAGATTGTACATCTGAGGAGATCCAGGTGTTCATCGTAGTTACCCATTTGATCAGGCAAATCCAAATGATGTGTGGTGTGGCTGTAATTGTGGTTCATGTTGCTCTTGAGAGGTATTACTCTTGACACCACACAGCATTTGGATTTGCCTAATCAATTGGAGTAGATAGCGATATAATTTGGAAGGACTACTGTAAGGTAAGATTTTTCGTACAACGCATATTCAGTTTAGTTTGTTAGCCATGTAAATAACCATTGTTGCCTATGGTCGAGTAGACAAGGAATATTACATAAGGATCAAGCTTGTGTTGAATCTTTAGTAATGCAAGAGGAGACTAAAAAGGGGGACCAAGTCAGTTTTTGTTTTTCAGAGATGGAGATAATGTGATCACAGAGAAGGAAGATACTTTTCCCAGCAGCTATGGGGAGTGGAAGAATACAACATATATATTTTCCTGCAGCGTGAGAAACGAGACAATAGAAAGAGGCGTAATAGGGAAATCTTTCGTGGCTTCCATGTCTTCTTCAATCTCAAGATCGTTCTTCCTCTCCATGGCCAGCTAAACCCCTTGTCTAGGGGAGGATGAAACTCCGTATCAAGTAACTATATTTTTTGTGTAGGGTTTTGGTTTTATTATTCGAATCGATTGTGAGACTAAGAACCCTTTCCGTTTCAATTGAACATATCGATTTTACTTTTTCTTATCTATTGAGTATTTGTATTCCGGATTTCAAATACCTAGTATTGCAATGGTTTTCATTGATTGTGGTTGGAATTCTGAGATAGATTATGCTCGTAAGACGGATCGTGCCGTTAAGTGGCCAAACCGTGCTACTGAGAGACGGTCCGTGCTATGGGATAGTTTATGTCTTTAATAACCCAATTATTTTCTTGACGATTATTGTTAGGATTTGCAAGCCCTAGCGATAATCCCTTTTGATTCGAATAAATTAACCTAACCTATGCATATTGTTGTTACGCGGTCGGAGTGGATTCCAAACCCTAGATATTTTCCTCCATCGTTTCTAAATCTTTTAATTAAATTGTTCTTTAGTTTAATTAGCTCTTCAAAACAAATCAACAAATCAATCTTTGCTTTTCCGAATTAATCTAAAAATTAATCGAATTTGTCGTAACTCAGCCATACTGTCTCCGTCGGAACGATACTCGGTCTTGACCACTATTCTACGGAGTAGTAGTTAACTCCAAGGTTTTATAAATATATATTTGACACGGAACGACGCGGTCAATTAGCATCTTTAATGGGCGAAACAGGTTTCCCAGAAACAACAGGTGAAACAGGCTTACCGGAGGAAACATCACCGCTGGCAGCCGCCACGTTGGCCACATCTTTCCCATCTTTGGCATTATCCTTTCCTTCCTTGGCTTCTGCACCAGGGGCAGCCTCATTTTTTCCATCCTTTGCATCTTTCCCTTTTTCTTTTCCTTCTTCTGCATCCTGCCCTGTTTCTTTTCCTTCTTTCTGCCCTGTTTCTTTTTCTTCTTTCCCATCCTTACCATCCTTAGAAGGTGGAGGAGGAGGAGGTAACATGTGAGGTGGAGGGTTTTGTTTAAGCTTCCCAATAAGCTGTCGCATTTGAGTAGGATCCGTCGGTTTCCCGGGCTTCGGGCCTTGGATGACCATTACTGAAGGCTTATTTTCATCGTCCTTCTTTCGTCCCCTCTTCTCAATCTTGGAATCCTCTCGAGGAATGATCTCTGCTATTGCCTTCCAGTACTGTTTGTTGGCTTCTTTGTGAAATTTCTCTTGGTTAAGACAACGCTAAAGAGTTAAGAAACACTCAATATGCAAGAGAGGAAAGTAGGGAAACAGATTTCTGTCAGTTATACCTTCTCTCTTTCTCTGTTATGAGCCTTGTTGGTCTCACAGTTGAGCTTCCTTTTCTCATAGAAAGCTCGTTTATACTCCTCGGCTTCATTAATGATCTGGATCCTCATCTCCTTTTCCCTCTGCTCCTTTTCCTCAAGATAAATGGCATTTTGCGCAAGAATTAAGGCTGGTAAGAAGAAATTAACTATATAAAGCAAGCAACAATGCAGCCAGTAACTTCTTATTGAGGAAAATCTATGATAGTAATGGGAAGACAAAGTTATCAATTTGTACTTCAAGTTTTGTTCAACAGTCGTCTTTTAATGTGAAGTATCAGTTATACTTGAAATTTTGAAGCATCTAAAATCACATGACACTCGCTTATTATCACCTTCATGTCACCAAATTTAAACTAATTCCAACTCAGGTAAAATTAGCTCAAATGAAAGTTCAAGGGTATGCATTGACTTGCTTATTTAAAATTCAAGGGCTCAAATAGAAGTATTAAAATTGGGAATGACACTGAAAAACTCAGCCATGTGCTAGGGACGACACAAACAACATCCACTACATAATAGCATGCACAACAAAACCACTGAGAATGCATCACCACCAATTAAACTACAAGAACAAAGAGACCATCCGGTCAGAACAGGTGGAGGCAGTGGAAATAGGTCATTCTCTGTAGAAGATCATCGTTAGCATTCTGAGACAAAGCCTGGACTGAACGCAAGTCTTCTTTCAATTCGCTGACGTTGGAAGACAGATATGATCCTTACCTTAATCTTAAGAATCCAAAACAAACTCAGTGCTTTTAAAATGAAGACCAGCATCCACCAACAAAAGGAATAACAGATTTACCTAACTTACAATTTCTTAGATTGTGCAATGATATATACATCATGGTACACCAGAAAGAAGCTCAACAACTCACATAACAATAGTTTTCAAGCTGTACAAATACAAATAGAAGTCTACCATTGCAGGGGCAGTCATTTTTCCTACAAAGCATGCCAGTGACTCAGTGAGACTAACACACGCATTTCATGTAGCAGCCATCAATATTCAACTCAAGGATATTTCAAGTGTAATATGAAGCCTTGGGTAGACCCTTTCTCGCATGAAAGAAATGCATGGTAGCATTGCACCTTCAAAGTAATCCTATACAACATCAAATCCCACTTAGGAACGATGGTTGGCAGCAACAGACCAATGTTCCTAATTTGTCTTCTGTTGACAAGGAATTCCATGTAGGGAATCCATGATGAAACCTTTGGAGAGTTTCATTCATGAACAACGGTTAGCCATTAAGCTCTGCGACATAGAAAACTAAGAAAAATGGCTTGGTTTCATGAATTGATGTGTATCAACTCAGTTAAAGCTACATTTAAGCATGCCCTTTGTTTATATATCTTTTCTACTTGACTACTACGACAGCCCAATGCCCATTACCCTTATTTTTTGATAAACTACGACAGCACATTACAGAAGTTCAATTCAAAAACAGTTATAAGTTTCGTCCTTTGAATTGAGCCATTGGCCCTTAGTTGCAAGGCACTCCTAAAGTGGTGCCAATCCCACCTTGGGAGCCCCGCTTTTGCGCTCTCAACTAAGGAGCTTGATGGAAGCCCACTCCCATTGAGATGAGAGCTCACTCCGATGGGTGTAAACGAGCCGAGCCGAACTTCGTAGTGCTCGAGCTTGGTTCATTTATTAAACGAGCCTAAAATTTGAGCTCGAACTCGGCTCGTTTAGTAAACGAGTAGATCCAAGCCTTAACAAGCCAAAACACAAGCTACTCGCGAGCTACTCAGTTAGTCTGCAGCCCTGGTCGCTCCTAAAGAAGATGGGAGCTTTTGTATGATCTTTGTATAAAAAAAATAAGGATTTATCACTTTGACTTTATTAATTAGTCTTTGATGAACTCATATATCCAACCTAAGTCATGATATCTTAAAAAGAAAAATCATATATACGGAGTACAACACTAGCTCATTTTTTACAGTTGTGGAGGATTTGGCCCATATTTTTTTTGCCTAAAATTATTTCACTTTTAAAGTGAATATTCTGCTCTGCATTATTACATAATATATGTACACGTTCCTCTCACACTCCCAACCTAGGGAACTTCTATATTCTCCCACTCCCGCTGCGTGCAACTAAGCACTGGCCAACTTGTCGTCTTTGATTTATCTCTTACTCACATCTTCAAATGAGTAAACAAATTGAATAAACAAACACATTCATCGACTTGGTTAAAGCTAGAGCAAAGCTTGCAACAGACAACATAAATTCGATTTGATTAACTATAGTTTATTCAAATTCCTTCCTTTGAAGTCGTGCTACTTGCCATCTTTGGTTTCTGTTAGTTATTTCTTCAAGCAACTGAAAAAAATTGAATAAGCTCTCTTGTTTATCAACTCTTATTACAAATTCTTATTGTGCTTCGTTCAAATCCCCCCCTTATATCGACTTATTTATCACCTTTGGTCTGCAAAAAAAGCACGTGATAAAAGACTAGGAGAAACAAAAAAACACAAGGAAATTCCAAGAACACAATTTGGTGTGATAAACGAGCCAAATGAACTGAGCATGGAATTGATCAAGCTTGGTCTGAAACCTAACAAGCTTCAGAGATATGTTCAAGCTTAGCTTGTTTATGAGACAAATCGATCTCAATCGAGCTTTAATCAAGCCGAATATGATCCGATCTCAGGTAGTTTGACTCTGTAATACATCATGAACCGAATCAGCTACTCAGCTCGTTTGAGCTTTGTTTATAACCTAACAAGCTAAAAAAAATATGTTGAAGCTTGGTTTGTTCATGTAACAAACCCAATTTGCACAAGCATTTAATAAACGAACACGAACTTAACCTCGGGTAGATTGGTTCGTTTAGCAGCCCTACCGCACATTGTGTATCGATACAAGACTACAATACACACCCCTTATTTGGGTATGTATCATATGCACCCCCTAAAATGTTATAAATTATAGAGAAAATGTTACGAATAGTATTGCTAAAAAGTTACGAATCGTATAATTGTTACGATATACACCAAAATGTTATGAATCATAATGAAAATGTTACGAATCGTACTGCTGAAAAATTATGAATTCTCGAACAAAAGTTACGAAACATGCTAAAATGTTATGAATGAACCATAAAATAGGTGCATATGGTACAACCTTTTAAGTGGTGTGTATTGTAGACTACAATACACATCCCTTATTTGGGTTTGTACCATATGCACCCCCCAAAATGTTATAAATTATAGAGAAAATGTTACGAATCGTATTGCTAAAAAGTTACGAATCGTGTAAAAGTTACGAGATATACCAAAATGTTACGAATCATAATGAAAATGTTATGAATCGCACTGCTGAAAGTTATGAATTTTATGACAAAAGTTATGAAACATGCTAAAATGTTATGAATAAACCATAAAATAAGTGCATATGGTACACCCAAATAAGGGGTATATATTGTAGACTTTTCCTACAACCTAATGACAATCTAGAACCTCAATTCTTGGTTCTACATCAAAATCAGGGAAAAAACAAAAACTAAATCCAAAAAAGACAAACGAATCTCATCTCCGATGACCAAAGACGCCTGACAGACATCAGGTGTGCACTTATGAACTATAATCTATGATTTCACAGGATTTTTAGACAAGTCATTCTCCTCACATACATCAACAAAATATCATCTCAACAACTTGACTATTTAATTGGCCCTGTAGTCGAATAACATAGCGAAAACGCACCCTTAAGTGCGTTCAACTCCTCAATTTTAATTATTCTGACAATACTCAATTTGACCAAGAAAAAAAAAAAAGATGTCATCTCAGATGCGATATTAAAATCTCACCGACGCCACTCGCGGAAAGCGGTACCTTCCTCCCGCATCTCGCCGGGTCCGGAAGCAACGGACCATCCGAATAGGTAAAGATCCGCTCCGCGTCTCCCCCGAGATCGTACGGCTTCCGATGACCGTTCGATTCAGGCTTGAACGGAGATGGAGAGGAGTCGGGGTTCAGGTTCGATCCGAATCCGTAGGCCTCTGGCGATTGCGAATTATCGAAGTAGTCAGCGGCGTAGACTGGCGAAGGAGGCGGCGGCGGTTCGTCGGAGGCGGGGAGGTCGAAGTCGTAGCTTTGGGGGGCGGCGAGGCCGGGGTCGTATCCGGCTTAACGATCGTCGTCGTCGTCGAAGGGCCGCGAGGCGGCGTGGATTTCGTCTCCGTTCGTGTACGTATCATCGAAGGACTCCATTTCTCTCGCTCTCCACTTTGACAATTTCCCTCGCATTTTAAGTAAGAGAGATTTTAAGAGAGGGGGAGGGAAATTGTCTAAGTGGAGTTATTATTTGGTGCCCACGGAGCATCTCCACACAGTGCTCCGAGAATGTTCTTTACCGCATATTTGTGTGGGAGCTACATACTTGTTGGTGGCTGTCGTACAAACATACGGTAGAGAAGGCACTAGAGCACCACTTGACGGTGTTTCAAAAGCGGTTAATAATTTTCATTGAAAATGTCAAACTCGATTCAAACGGATTGAATTGAATGAAAGCGTTTGTCTAACAAAAAATAAAAAAGGAATTGAATGAATCCATGAGATTGAGAAGAGATAACGAGGTCGTTCTTACGGATTTGGCCATGTTTTTTATAGCAATTTGCAAAATGATGTTGGCATTTTTTCTTTACCTTTTATTTATGTTATTTTTAAATTTAAAAATATAAAATAAGCAACTTATTAGTTAACAACAATCCAAATGTCAGATGGAGTCTCTCTCTCTCTTATCCTTTCTGGTGCATGCAGAGTAGATAAAAAGCCCATCATGTGTAACTATGGGAGTAGACAATTCAATAAACGCAACGATCAGAGGAAGAAAAAGTGTTGAAAAAAGAGAGGAAGAAAACGAAGAACGAGATTAATATCCCTCAAATTATGATGACAATAAAAAAAAATTAAATCTCTACTGTTCAATGAGATTTTTTGAACAGTAAAGATTTAAGTTTTTTCTAGCAATATAAATTTTGTTTATGCAAATATTTTTTCTAGCAATATGGATCGTATTTGATAGATATTATTAAGATCTTTTGAACAATACAAAAAAAATCAAAAATTATTTTTATGTATATTATTTTTAAATTTAAAAATGTGAAAAAAGCTATTTACTTTTTATTTTTTAAAAAAATTTCTGGAACGGAGACGAGGCAGAAAGTAACAGCAATCCAAATGTCAGATGGAGTATCTCTCTCGTGCAAGGAGAAAGTGTTATAGACTAACAGCAATCCAAATGTCAAATGGAGTCTCTCTCTCCATCTCTCTCTCCATCTCTCTCTCTCTTGTATCCTTTCTGTTGCGTGCAGAGTAGACAAGGAAGCCCATCACGTGTAACTGTGGGAGAGACTATTCAATAAACGCAGCGCGACCAGAGGAAGAAAAAGTGTTTGAAAAAAGAGAGGAAGAAAATCAAGAACGAGATTAGAGTCCGTTCCAGAACACCTTCTTACAAAATAAGTATTTATTTTGCGTTCCGGAACGAGACCTAATATTCCTCAGTTCTTGACAATAATAAAAAAAAAAAAAACTTAAATCCCAACTGTTCAAAAGACACGGTCTGGAAGGAAGAGGAATGTCCTTTGTGCCCAAAACCCCGTGGTTTACCATCTCGGTCACACAAATCAACAAATTTTAGTAATTTATCATCTCAGTCACGATAATTAACAATTTGTCAACAAAAAGACACGGTTTGGGAGGAACTCAAGGAAGGGTAATATTCTTTGTGCCAAAAACGCCGTGCTTTACCATCTCGGTCATACAAATTAACAAATTTTGGCATTCTACCATCTTGGTCACGGTAACTAACAACTTGTCAATATGGTACGGGTGAACCAGCGTTTGCAACATAGCAGGGTTTAATTTCCCCTAGAGGCAAACCATGATTTAAGTGGAGGGACATGGTGGTTGGTTGTTGTGCTAGTGTTTACATCCTAAAATATGCCACTCAATGAGAATATTACACGTGGCACTGAATGGTGCACTTTCCAAATAGAACATGTCTCAATTAGACCCGAAATACAGAGGATTACGATGTTTAGTGATGATGCTATTTTAGTACTAAACGATATCATTTAGATTAGAACTGGCAACGTTTGGATAGCAATTAGGGATAATTTAAAAAGTGGTTGAATTCAACCGTTGATTAATCCTTAGAATCATCAAACGGTGCCATTGCTGCCTTGATTTATAACGGAAATTGGATGCGATTGCAAGGAATCATTTGGGAAGCCAGTCGTGTGACACTAATCCACGTTGCATAAAAATAGGAGTACCACGATCCAAAAAATAGCCACAAACACCATTATCAAAGCATAAAGAGAGAGAAGAATTCTGGAAGTATCAAAGTAACCGTTCGAAGGCCCCTCTCAACCGGTTTATGTGGAAGTTCAAACAGAAACATGGGCATCAACCGAAATCGTGTGGTAGAAGATCGAAGGCAGACCCAACGTCTATAAATAGAAGAGTAAAGCAAAGAGAGAGCCCCCGACGAAAATTCATATCATCTGACAATTCATACAAAATGATTGCTCAGAGATTTATCGTAAATTAGTGTTTAGATTAGTTTAGAATAGGATATTTCTGTAAGTTGAAGATTTATTTGCATGTAAGATCACTTTCGATTAAATTCAAGTTCTCTTTCTTTTTTTTAAGTTTTTCTTACCAGAAAATAGTCGTTTGTAAGTTCACTTTCGATTGAATTCAGTGTGCTTTTATTTCTGCAATATTCTTGATAAAATCTCAAGAGTGTTTGTATACAAACTTACCTTTGATTAGATTCAGGTTTATTTGTGTTCAATCATCTTTTTTGATTCGAAGAGTATCAATCTTTTATTTGGTTGATACCTTAAGGAAAAATCCTCTTAGTTGAGGTAATCGAATGGATAACACAGTTGCCTGATTCAAATTAGTTATTTCAAATCAATTTGAAAAGAATAATTTCTTTGTTGAAGTTAATTCTTTTCTGGCACACCCGCACATAATCATTTGCCATTTGATTGAGCTAATTCAGCCCAAACAGCTAGTCTCTTCCGAGTCCCGAGGTTTGGATTGCATAGTCGGGTCCAATAGTGGTTCGGCTGCAAGGTTGTTCCTCGGTTAAAAAAAAACTTGTCAAAAAAAAAAAAAAAATATATA
>BPLS01013019.1:0-11874 GCA_019656275.1 Rhododendron kiyosumense | reverse complement strand
ATGATATTTTGTTCATCTACCTCGATTGAAACCTACACTTCTCAAAAAAAAATTCGATTTTTGTCATGTTTGTGAATTAATGATATTTTGTTCATCTACCTCGATTGAAACCTACACTTCTCAAAACTTGTCATGTTTTCTAATTTTTGTCATATTTTTTATTTGATCATGTTTTGTTCATTTACCTCGATCGAAACCTACACTTCTCGAAACTTGTCATGTTTTTCGTTTTGTCATGTTTTTTAATTGATCTTGTTTTGATCATCTCGTCGATCAGGTTTTGCCATGTTTTGTGAATTAATCATATTTTGGCATGTTTTTCAGCTTACAAATTCATTTTTGTAAGAGTCGTGTCTTCTTTTTAGCTTTTAAGAGAATGAAAATATAAAAGAGAAGATTTGAAAAGAGAGAAAATTCAAAAGATTAGGTGAGAGAAATGTTTGAAATAGGAGAGAGAATTAAGATAATTAGAAAAAATTAAAAAAAATAGAAAGAGAGAAAGATTTGAAAAATTAGAAGAAAGAAAAGGTAGTTTAGGATTTAATTGAATTTGAGGATGGAAAGATAAGTATTTAAACACGTTAGGATGAACACCTAAATAAGTAGGGTATAAATGATGGCTAATTAAATTCCCCCTAAACATCTCTATTATAAAACAGAAGGGTGTGAGGACAAGTTGTTGGAACGACTTAGATTCATTTGATCCAAAGGCTGTAGTGTCTTCTCCCACTTCCCGGTACGTGCCCATGGTTTTCACCTAAACCACACAACTGCCATCCCTTTCCAACAGAGATGCGTAGTGCTGTAGGCACGGGCTAGCACTAGTAATTAATAAAATCTAAGTGTATCCTCCAAAATCTAGGGGTATCTCTAGAATATTCTCTCAACTAGGAATTTCTATCCGATTTGCCCTGTAATAAGACGCTATCTCTTTCCGGATTATTCAGTTTGAGACTTACGTTTCACCGCCTCGCGGAAATTCGTGCCCCATTCCTGTGTCGCAATATTCTTAACATGATTGGGCGATATCGACAGAATCTAATAAAATTGACACATAAGTAGAAAAATACTCTAATTTTTTTTAGACTTTACGTCATAACAAATATATTTTCAAAATTCTAACGGCAAGCGACCACTAAATATTATACTGCTTATGATTAGCATTAAATATATATATTTTATCGCCTTATTTATTTTTAAAAGTTGGGGTGTTACACCTTTTCTGGACACCCCTTCCCCCATCCATTCGGCTGGTTTTTTCCAAAATCCAATCGGCCCCTTTTTGTCCGATCGGTCTTCTCCTCTTTTTCTTTTCCGATTGGATCCGACTCCCCCCCTCTTGCCTCCCCTTCCCCGATGGATCCGATCAGGTATTCTCTGTGCGTGGCTGAGTCCTTTTGTTTTGGGAGCTTAAATGGTTTCTTGCAGGTTTCTTGTGGGTTTCACAAAGCTTGGATTTTTGACTCCCTGATCTGTGTCGGCCGCCAGTTAAAGTGGGCGCGATCCGGCTAGCAGCATGGTCACCTTCGGTTGATGTGGTGGGATATTTTGGTCTGATTGCTCGTTGTTTGTGGCTGCTAACCTCTGTTGGGTTGCATTAGTTTAGGTTTTGCTAGAAGTTTTCAGCTGTAGTGTAAGGTTGGCAGTGGGGGTTTGTTTCCGTTGTATTAGATTTAGCTTTCGTTTGTCCTTATTTTTGCTGCATACACATCACACACACTTTCCACACTATGTTCCGTTCTTTAGGCCCTCGTTGGCTTTCGTTTGTCATCGGCGTCCCTAGGTCTCTTGTTGACCTTTTATCTTTTGACGACATCATAGGTGCTGTGTATTTTGTGTTTTGCATACCTGTACGCTGTGTTCTGCTCCTTAGATCCTAGTTTTGGTCTTTGCTCGTCACCGGCGTGTCATCTTTATTGCATTGGCGACAACACAATTGTACTTCTTATTATTAATGCATTTCTAACTTGTTCCCAAAAAAAACTGGACCAAATGTAACGTGATATTTTATTTGTTTCACAAAAAACAAACCAACATGCATGAGAAGTTGATATATGGTAATATGGACAAAGATACCCATATGGATACTGGTTTTTTTTTATAGACTACTTCTAGCTAGAACCGCAAGCTACCGAAACAGAAGGCCACCGCTAGATACTGGTTATATCCTAGTTTTTTTTTATAGACTACTTCTAGTACCGCAAGCTACCGAAACAGAAGGCCACCGCTAGCTCGACCAATCATAAAGGTACGTAGTTGTCGCGTTACTCGACGAGACGTCGACACACTGTATTTTATAAGAGGAAACAGAGATGGCTGCTGCTGCACAACTGGAGAACAATGGTCAAATTACTACTAGAAAATAGATGAAGATCTCGGTTATCTAGTGTGGTCTTTTATTTTTAATTTTATATTTAAAATCATGTTCCATCAAAGTGTAACTAAAAATTTTCTCTATCTTTTAATCACGGGATAAAACTGTAATTAAAACTCATTAAAATCGTGACTGAAAAGGTAAAAACCGTGACCTTTAACAGCTTAACATCTTAGTTTTATTGTAAAACCGTGGTTGTTTAGAGAGAAATAATCTCAGCTTTTGAAAAAATCGATGTTAAAAGTGGCATTTTCCTATGAAAAAACCCACTTTCTTTCACCTGTTAGGTTTCAAACCCACATCTCCTAAGTTTTGCGCATAAACTTCAACCAACTACACCACAGACACTTTTCAATATATAATTGAAATAACTAATATATAATTGAGAACTCTTGTTTTTGGCAAAGGCGTGAATGCGTGGTGTGCGGACGTGCTAAGACTTGTAGCGCCTCACTTTTGACGAAGATTCCCGTGAGTCTTGACTTCTAACTTGTAAGCGATTGTGTGTGACCTAAAGGTTAAAGATCACAATGAGGTTCGTGGTTTGCCACACGGTCGTTGACTTAAAATTTTCTAGTCGTATAGGAAATGCGTAAAAAGGAAAATGTAAAAATGTAAACTTTATTACACCGGGATAATAAAGTAATACAAGAAAAGATAAAATTCAAATTACTTGAAGAAGTGAGTTCGAATGAACTCAAACTACTTAAAGAAAGTGAGTTCGAATGGGGTTTGAGCACGAGATACTCGATATGCTACTTTACTGAAAGTAGGAAAGTATTTGTAAGCGTTGAGTTTTGATTGGTGTTGGACCCGTTTTTTATCTTGTGAACTTGTATTTATAGGCACAGCAGTAAGTTGATTCAGGTCTGAATTCGAATTCAGCTTTGCACCACAAGCTGACATGTGTCCCATAATGCTTCCTCCTTTCATGCATGTAAAATCATGGGCAGTCTTTTGGCAGTGGGTAGATCGTGGGTGATATGGCAATAACTCCCCACTACTCCCTCTTTGTGCTAGCTTGACACATGACCAATTGACCAAGTCAATTGGTCAATTGGCTTTTGATTTTGGAGGGAAATAACCACCTCGGCGGCAACCAAACTCCTAAAAACGTAGGCCGCACCTCACTGGCCAGATCTGCTCCTTTCTTCATGGGCCCAACTGTGGGCTACCTTCCCAAAAAATCATGGGCCGTGTTCTTCATATGGGCTACAGGTTTCTTGGGCCCAAATGTAACAGAAAACTCATGGCCCAATACATTAAACAACCAATCAACTACATAGCTTCGACCCAATTTAATCAAAGAATTTAATTAAATGCCCAATCACAGCTAGCCCGATCCGCGGTGCCAAAAACGGGTATAAACATTGCCCTCCCATGCTTTGATTCTTTACTTTTAGGATCAAGGCGTGTATAAAAAAGAAAACTGTTTTTGGCATCCAAACAGACCTTGAATCTTGTAGTAACATGACTTCTTTTGTTTGCCTTCCCTATGGACTTGGTAGGCATTAGGCATTTTTATGCTCCATTCAGGCCTTTGATAATTTGAAATCTATCTTCAGGCCTGAACCACGAAGGGCTCGTCAAAAAGGCCTAGAAATTCGTTGGCAGGCTTGAACTTCTTCTTGGAATGCTTATAAACGTGGTTCAGGCCTAAGGAAAGATCTTAAAGAGCCTTCGTACCAACAAAAAGGCCTGCTTACGCCAATATGAGGCCTAAGCCAAAGCCTGGTTGAAGAGAAACCATAGCATCATGAAAAGGCCTGACAAGGACTAAAAATATAGTGGAAGGCCTAAACCTCTGCTTGGAACTTTCAGGCTTGCTCAATAAAATAAAAAGGCCTCGACCTTTGCGGAAAAGGCCTAATAAAACTCTAATGGGCCTACTCAATGACTGATAGGCCTTGGCCGAACATTTTAGAGATGCTTGTTTGGCCTATGAAGGACTTTTCATTCGCTACTTAGCCCTTTTTACAACCACAACATTTTTGCGTAAGCCAAGTGAATAGGACCCGCTTTTGATGTGCCCCACAAATCCAATACGGGTGTAATTCTACAGATTTAAGGCCTAAAATTGGCCTACGTTTATAATGCCTTTTGGCAGTTTGGACAATACCAAAAAGGCCTTCATGAACTAGGGGAGGAGAGGGATCTCCAATTATAATGAATCATGATCAAGCTCTGGAGTGTTTTCAGTTTCTTCATCTTCATTCAGTTCCTCCGGTTCTAGAACGGGTGCGGCATGCAATTCAAACCTGGCCCCAAGGCTAATGGCAGGACTGGATCCATCATGACTTGCATAACTACCTAGGAGTGAATCTGAATGTGGTGGCTCTTTAGACACTTGAGAAAGCTTCTGAGAGGAGAGAATAGGCTGATCTTGCCTCATAATTGGACTTTCCTTGTTCTGGCTTATTCTAGGTCTGAAATTTTGCTCCCTTTGCGTTGACATAGACCTATCGTTTCGCTCCTCCGGGTATGGAAATATTTTACCATCCAAAAGTTTTTGGAACACTCCTGAATGTTGGCTGTTGCGCCCAGGCCTGAAACTGTTGCCATGATCTATATCATCTAGGCCTTGTTGCTATTCAGGAATCCTCAAAGGGCTGAACTGAGACTCTTACCCCTCGAGTCGAAGTCCTTGGCCTTCTTGCCCCCTGAGTGCAGGGTATTTGGAAGCTAAGGGTTGAGAGAAGCTTGGAGACCTGGTTTGCTTCCTGGAAGCTTGTTGAGACTCTTGCCCCCCGAGTGTAGGCCTTTTAGAAGTTAAGGACTGAGAGAAGCCTGGAGGCCTGAAGTGCTTGCTAGAAGCCTGTTTAGACACATTCAGGCCTGAAGTTTGGCCTAAAGTGCTAAATTGTGATACCAGTGGTTGAGTAAGAGTTAGAGTTGACTTCATGTCTTCAAGGGCCTTTTTGGAGTTGCTAAGTCATTCTTTAACCTCACGGAAACAGTTATCCCAAGGATTAATGAATTCCTGTGGGAGTCCTTCGTTGGATGCAATGGTACAAGACTGAATGCCTATATTTTCTTCAACTTGGCCCTCCAAGGTCTGAGTAGAAGGATCATCAAGCCCACCATTTTGGAATTCATGCTGTTCGGGCAGGGCTGAATACATAATGCTTGAATAGTCACATGACTTGGCACTAAAGAGACTGTTTACCTTATAGCATAATTGGCGATCTTCCTTTTCAAGTCTGTTAACTTCATCTTCAAGCCCTCGAATTTCATCGTTGTAGCGATTTTGTGTGTCAAGAAACCAATTCTCTATAGGATTGAGTCGACGCCTCTCACAATCAAGGCGATAGATTTCATCTTCAAGTTCGTTGCACCAACGAATTTCTTCTTTACATCACCGAATCTCAACATCGAATTCAACGTACCGAATTGACATGCGAATGAATCAGCGTAATACCCTTTGAAACAACTACGGTCCCACTGTGTGCAAATGAAAACTCTCGTTTTTGGCAAAGGCGTGAATATATACGTGGTGCGCGGGCATGCCAAGACTTATAGTGCCTAACTTTTGATGAAGATTCTCGTGAATCTTGACTTCTAACTTGTAAACGATTGTGTGTGACCTAAAGGTTAAAGATCACAATGAGGTTCGTGGTTTGCCACACGGTTGTGGACTTAAAATTTTCTAATCGTATAGGAAATGCGTAAAAAGGAAATTGTAAAAATGTAAACTTTATTACACCGGGATAATAAAGTAATACAAGAAAAAGATAAAATTCAAACTACTTGAAGAAGTGAGTTCGAATGGACTCAAACTACTTAAAGAAAGTGTGTTCAAATGGGGTTTGAGCACGAGGTACTCGATATGCTACTTTGCTGAAAGTAGGAAAGTATTTGTAAGCGTTGAGTTTTGATTGGAGTTGGACCTGTTTTTCATCTTGTGAACTTGTATTTATAAGCGCAACAGTAAACTGATTCAGGCCTGAATCCGAATTCAGCTTTGCACCACAAGCTAACATGTGTCCCATGATGCTTCCTCATTTCATGCATGCAAAATCATGGGTAGTTTTCTGGCAGTTGTTAGATCATGGGTAGAGCTGGGCAACAGACACGAGACACAATAACACGACACGAATCGGACACGAAATTAGCGGGTTAGGGTTGAACATTTCTGACACGAAACACGAAAATGACACGACTCGAGAACACGAATTCTAAATGGGTCGGGTTCGGGTTGAACACGCGACACACGAAATTGACACGACTAACACGGTTACTAATCTGTGTCACCCATTTTCACGAACATATATACATAATATATGGTATATCTATAATTCTATATAGAGTTAGACAACAAACACGATAACACGACACGAACAGGACACGAAGTTAACGGGTTAGGGTTGAGCATTTCTGACACGAAACACGAAAATGACACGACTCGAGAAACACGAATTCTAAATGGGTCGGGTTAGGGTTGGGTGATTTGTGACACGAACCCGACTGACACGACACGAACAAGACTCGACACGACTCGTTACCCAGGTCTAATCATGGGTGATGTGGCAATAACTCCCCACTACTCCCTCTTTGTGCTAGCTTGACACATGGCCAATTGACCAAGTCAATCGGTCTTTGATAGGGAAATAACCACCTCAGCAGCAACCAAACCATTAAAAACGTGGGCTATACCTCATGGGCCAGATCTACTCCCGTCTTCATGGGCCTAACCGTGGGCTACCTTCCCAAAAAATCATGGGCCGTGCTCTTCATATGGACTGCGTGTTTCTTTGGGCCCAAATGTAACAGAAAACCCATGGCCCAACACATTAAACAACCAATCAACTACATAGCTTCGACCCAATTTAATCAAAGAATTAATTAAATGGCCAATCATGGCTAGCCCGATCCGGGGTGCAAAAAACGGGTATAAACAATAACATATGCGTTTAACATTAAAATATATTTTGAACGCTTAAACATTAAAATTAGCAATTTTGATAAACATGAAAGTTGTAGCCTTTTGTGTTATTGTTCAAACTCAATTTGAATTATCTCAATCGGAGTTTTGAGCAAAGAGTTTAAAAGATGGAATTTTAGAAGTTGATCAGGAAATTTATTTAGGGGTATCGCATGCGAAGTCGATTAAGGGGTAAACGGTTTTCACCTTTTTGTATATAAGAGTTTTCATCTCAGTCCAAATAAAAAAATGTGATGTATTCTCTAACTTAAGATCTTAATTTTTAGATGACTAAGATTAAAGGTTCTTTTTATCTCGGTTTTTTCAAAATGAGATATATTCCTTCATATACAAACTCAATTTTTCGAAAATGATATCTATTTTTTAAGTTACAATCTCACTTTTTAAATAACTGGGATTAAAACTATTGTCCATAATATATTAGTATTACATTTTAAAAAAAATGAGATTTTCTTAATTTTTGGACCGTGATCTTTATGCCATTTTATACTAGTGAATGGACATTCAAGGAAAAAATTTGCTTAAAATACATGTAAAAGTTATGGACTAGTTTTTCTCTGAACACCTATCCTAAATATCAAGGAACACCTAAATTCTTAACTTGAACACCTCGTACAAAAAGAATTGAACACTCAATGTAAAACCAATTGAATACTCAGTCACAATCCAATTACAACCTATCAATCTAAATAATTCATATTTGAACACTTAACACATTACATCAAATAATGCTCACAATCATAACAAAAAAATTGAAAAAAAGAAAGAGAAACAGAATAATCTATTGGTGCAAGTATCATGCTCTATGTTTTCTCTCCATCTCTATTGTCGATACTCTAAATGTTTTAATTTCACATTCATGACAATAACTACTTTACTCTTCTTCTTCTTCTTTTTTTTTTTTTTTGTCTAGTTAGCTTATAGAATTACGCACAAAACTTTAAAAAAATTCAATTACATTGCAAAACTCTGTTAGCTTGAATAATATTCTTTTGAATTTATAAGACTACGAGAAAATCTCATCAAGTCATCCTAATAAACAACATATTTTTGAAATGGTACTCCCTCCGTCCCTTTTTTATAGTCCATTATTCCATTTTGGGCTGTCCCTTAATAACTGTCCATTTTATAAAGTTAGTGGGTAAAAGTTGGTGTATTGTCTCTTTTGTCCCTAAAAGTAGATTCCTTTTTGAAAAGTTAGTGAGTAAAAATATAATGATGATGGGTAAGTAGGGAAAGTGAAGAAAAAAGTTGATGTGAAAGGTATAATGATGATGTCTTTTTAATAAGTTGGAATTACGAAGCGGGACAATTAAAAAGGGACGGAGGGAGTATGCCGGTTAAACCAGTGGTGGAGGTATATGGGGGTGGGGTTGGCACATGCCACATCCGGCTCCGGGGAAGAATATTCGATTAGGTATTTATTGGTAGCTAAATGACTTGATTTTTCACTAAGATAATGAAAAAATAGCAATAACCAAAAAAAAAAAAAAATGGTTCAGATCATAAAAATAATATTTCAATGATTTTCATTCAAAGACCAAAAAATAGCTGAATCAAGCCTTAAATTCTTTTAACAAAAAAATAAAGCCCAAGACAAAGTCCTGTTTAACGTTGAACTTTTCTCTTTGTATTGCTATCAATAACATGTAACATATATACAAGTGAAATCCTAAGGGGTTAGCCAAGTGGTCTAGACCTATGATACATATATTATCGGTTAATAGATCCGACAGAAGAATTAAGCTAATTTCCGAACACCTTTGTAGACACCCCCATTTGGAAATCCTGGATAACTTTTAAGTTTCCAATGGTGATAAACAAAGCATGATTTAAACCTTTGGATTGATCTAAGCCTTTTGGAGCACTACCTTTCTAAAACCATACACAAGTGGCCGATAAGCTTCCCAATGATGAAAACGTGCCTTGAAAAACTTTAAACAATGCTCTTTGTACTCAAAAGAATGAGGAAACACCTTAGAACTAGGTATGAGAGTGTCAAGTGACACTTAGAATGAGTGAGTACGTGTTTTGGCCATCCTGACACCAACGATCTTCGGTTTAGTCTGCTTTCAGCCCATTTTCATAAACCAAACTTCCTTATTTTATGTTTGGATTACACCATCTTTTAGTACATTCAAAACTCTTTTTATCGATATATAATAAGCCTTAATCCAATTCGAAATGAGAGAGATGCAAGGATTTTGCTTAAACGACTTCTTTTTTGATCACTTGAGGGTAAAATCATCATATCTTTTGATGTAAAAAATACTTTTGATCCAAACCACTTGGGTTAGAAAGTGAACTTAACGAGCTTTCTAACGGTCCAAAGAACACCCAAAACCGAGTTCGGAAGTGTTTGGGGAGGCCATTCGAAGTTCGGCCTGGCCTGTTGAGTAGTCACCTGTACCGTACGGCGGTCAACTGTGCCGTACGGTGGTTAACTGTGCCATATGGTGGACATATTTCTATCGTACGGTAGAGTTTTTAACCGCCTAAACTTAAGTTGGTTGGGATGTGCTGTACGATGGAACCCTAGTGCCGTACGGTAGAGTTTAAGTGCCATACAATCGACACAAAGTGGGTTAAAAATGTGTGCAGATCAAGTTTGCTTGATTTTCAAGCCATTTTTGCCATATAAATACCTCCCCCTATCATTAGACAGGATACACAATTTTTTGGAAGAAAAAGAAAGAGTGAGATACAATTTTTTTGAAGAAAAAGAGAGAAATAAGACCAAAAATGGTTCAAAAATGCTTTGAAAAATCCATACTTGTTTTCATACCTCTTTCAAACACCAAAAGCATCATCCTCTTTCAAAAGCCAAGTCCAAAAACCATTCTTCGAAGGTAACCCACGGTTTAGGTCTCACACCCTGTCATCACAGCATACTAAAGTCCACAAATTTGTTCAAGCTTGTGCTAAAAGACTTTGCAATTGTCACAAATTTTCCAAAGAAAGGTTTCGCTCTAAGAGGTATAAATTTTTTATCCAATACTTATCTCTGTATTCTGAGGGGAACCACTAGATTCAAACTGGTTCCTTATACTAGTTTTGGACCTAAAATGGTTTAAACATTACAAAGAAAACGAAGTAAATATCCCATGCCGCTCCATCGTGCGGTGCACACTACCACCGCATGGTAGAGTGCTTTTCAGGGAAACAGTTTAGTTGAAAGCTCTTTCATCTTCTGCCTTATTAAACTCAATTCTAAGTATCATGCTCTTTGCTTCCTGTCAAGATAATATGTACCATGCTCATCCTTTCTTGAATTCATGTTGGTCATGCATCATCCTTTAAAGTAGGAATTGTTCATTTGGTAGACAAGCATGTACGGCTATCTCAGATTGTTTGCTAACATTGTTTTAGAACTACTGCTTACAAAGTATATGTATCGTACGGTAGTGTTTGTTTTAAAATGGCATCTTTATTTGCTCCCTGAATTTAGTTGTTTATTTTGAAGCATGCTCATAAATACTTCTTGTTGATGCAAACTTTTTTACACGTCATTACTGTCTTTTTTGCAAAATTAACCACAAAGACCAGTGCCGTATGGCACAATTCTTAACCATACGGTAGTGTTCTCGTGGGACAAAATGCTAGTGTTTGTTATTTTTTGCAATTAGATTGAAGCATGCCTAATAATGTTTATATCTTCTGCAATTGTTTGTTTATGTGCAATAAATTGTTTATGTGACATAAAAGATAAGCAATAAAATGATTTTTCAAATCCCACAAGTATTAGTAGAGACCGATTTTATTAGGCAAGGGGGTGCTTTTCCAAACAAAACCTTCCTCCCTCGTAATTTGGCTCCTGAACCCAAAACGCTTTGTTTTTTGACCAAAACCTTTTCTAAGGGCAAAAGAGTCACATTTTTTCAAATAAATGGTTTCTCGGGGTTAATCCTTTTCAAAACTCGGGTGGCGACTCTCAAACGAACCAACTATTTTCTCTCTTTTTGTAAACTAAAAAATACAAAAGGAAAAAATCATTTTTCCGGGCATATAGCCCACAACCTTACTATAAATTTATGAAGTCGCCAGGCTCGCCAGTGAAGGTGAAAGGAATGCCATTATGTGAACATTATGTTTCGCAAATCAATCATTATTCCTAAAAATAGATTCCAATCTAGTTATTGATATTCTCGACCAACTCTATAAAGTGAACAATTTCAATATCAAAGTAAATCCGAATAAGGCATACAAAGAGCCGGCCCAACAAAACTATTAGGCCTTTGGCTCGGCTTCTCTTCTCGTCTTTTGCGATAAAAGTACCTGAAAAAGCTGATTCTTTTTTTTCTCTGGACTGTTCACTAATGAATTTTTTTTGGAACTAAAGCTAGATTGGACGCCCATAGTTTTTTTTAGGGATTGCAGTTAGAAACTAGGGATAATGAATGTGTAAAAGACGAATTTTGGAGGAGTGGCGGTGCTATCAGTGTTGCAAATTCTTTCACATAGGTACATGGTATGTGAAGAGGGGTAGCAGAAGTCTTGTTACATGCATTCCCGTGGATCATTGTGAACTTAGAAACTTAGGATTCATGTTACTCCTAGG
>BPLS01013017.1:0-22385 GCA_019656275.1 Rhododendron kiyosumense | reverse complement strand
CTCAGGATGTCTGTTTGTTTGACTAGACTAATAACATCATCGATGCTGCATTCTACAAATCATGTATAATATTCCACGCTTTGTATTTGTGCTAGATCTACAAAGGTAATGTAAACTTCTCAATAATCAGAATGAAAGCAATTTTTATGATGAATGTCAAATTATTAAGTGGGCTTGATTGCAAAATTAACTGTCTAGTGGGTTGGATAATAAGTTGAAGCGCTGACGTGGCTTGGTGAAGATCCCAATCCCCATTTCTAAGGTTCTCTGAGGAACTGGCACCGCTCCTAGCCTCCTGTCACCGTCCACTCTGGGCACTCAATTGTTCTATCGCGAATCCAGTCCTAACTAATTGTGTATTTAGCTGATTGATTTGGTTCTCGGAGTCGTCAATCAGTGAGAGTTGGTATTATTTTTGGTTTACCTCAAAACCGAACTAATCCAGTTCATACTCACCCCTAGTTGAAGCGATGACGTGGCTTGGTTAAGATCCCAATCCCCATTTCTAAGGTTCTTTGAGGATGTGGCACCGCTCCCAGCCTCCTATCACTGTGCACCCCGGGTGCTTAATCGTTTTATCGCGAATCCGGTCCTAACCAATTGTGCATTTCGCTCAGAGTTGTCAATTTGTGAGAGTTGGTATTGTTCTTGGTTTACCACTAAATCGAACTAATCTGGTTCAAACTCGCCCCTAATTTTATTTCACAAATAACCTCCCGCTTACGCAGTATAATAGAGTACATAACGTGTAAAATCTTTTTCTGTTACATAATTTTATTTGAGATTTCAAAACTATGGAATTATGGGAAAACGTATTTGTCATTTACTCGACAAAAATTGAAGGACTTTTAAATATAAATGGAAGAATACACACAAATGAAGTCACATCAGACTTCCTTTGAAATAGTATGTACTTAAGCACCCTTGGAGTGCCTAACGGGCAGCAAGAACTTCTTCTTTTCCAGCATATTAAGATTGAAACAGAAAAAAATATAGTGACATCGCTAGATGAGTAAATAAGCCCTAGGAACGAAGCGGAAGAAACGTGTAACGATCCGGATTTTTGCCCTATTTTTTTTTCGAATGAAGAAATTATTTTAATCAAATAGTCTATAGTAATCAATTAATTATTTAAAAAGTGTAATTAGATTAAACTAGAACCTAGATTAATTTTTGGTGTTTAAAATTAGTTTGGCATCTACATTATTAATTAGCTTGTATCTATATGTGTGTGTCTATTATATTTATAATATACCCATCCCACAATTTATGGGATTATGCTCCCATCCCCTCTCCCTTATCTCCCCCGATTCTATCTCTCTCACTTTCCTCCTACATTCCATCACCTTTATCCATATCATCTCACTCTTCCACTTTTCTCCACTACTCCTCCTATATTACTCTACATCTACTACAAAACCAAATCCATCTCCCCATCCTTTTCGGCCTGACAGAGAGATGTGAGTAACATAACTTTATCCCATAAACTCAATTTTCGTTCATATCACGTACCTCTGTTCACGGCCTGTTTCCTCCTAGTTGATGACATTTTTAGGTCTGAGTTTCTTCACGAATGTTGTAGAGGGCGTTGAGAGCTTCGATTTCAACCCAAGAATCACCCAAAATGGTCAAGAATTGATAGAGTTATCGCCATTCAAAATTAGGTAAAATTCTCGGATTCTGATTTCCAGGCAGATTTAGCGACCCTTCTAAACTTCTATTTTTCTACTACTTAGAGTGGTTTTCGGGCTTAGACTTCTTCACGAAAGTTGTAGAGCGTTTCAAGGTCTTAGCGAGAGACACAAGAATCACCCAAAACAGCAGATGTTTGGTCAAGTTATTCCAGCCCTAAGTTGCTGCTAGATATCAATTTTTCACCACTAAACGAAAACCCACCGGACTCCACCGAATCGCCTTGTCCGGATTAAAGGTATTATAATCCATCTCCTACCTTCTCCTAAGTATAATAAGTGTTTATGTATTGTTGTTTAACGTTTCGGAGTAGGAGAAATCAACCCCGACGTCACACGGTATCTCACGGTATTCCCCTGTTTTTGTTTCGAACTGTTACTGTTCATGTGTAGTTTTTTTTGAAAACGAAGATGCTGATATTACACTTATCCCCTTGGATTTCCTAAGTTTATGATTTCGGCCCAGATGTATTAATAACATATTAACTTTAATCCCTGCGTTTCTTACTCTAGAATTTCGGACTAGAACAAGTTTTGTCCTTTTGTTATTATAATGCGAGGAAATCATGTTTAGTTTTGTTAATAACATTAACAAGTTAAGTTAAGTCACTTGTTTAATTAAAATTGTTTGCACATGTAGTAATGTATGGGTATCGACCTAGTCATAAAATATTAAGGGATTATTTACTTGCACACTATCAATTGCCATGCTTGCTTTCACATAGAAACATATCATGTTTGTTGATTACGTTATTATGGATTCTTGATTGTTGTATTTGTTGGATCAGAACTTGGTTCACTTGGTGGTTTCAAATGAGAATTTTGCAGACATTGTAATTGTTAATGAAAAAGGAAAAGGAAAAACAGATGAAGGTTGTGAGCTTAGCAGGACCTCGAGGGTAGCCTGACAGGACCCCGTATCGATCGGGGGTAGCCTGGTAGGACCTTAAGGGTAGCCTGAAAGACTCGGTGTTGCTAGGGTGGCCAAGCAGGACCTCAGGGGTAGCTTGGCAGGACCTCAGGTATTGAGGGTAGCCTAGCAGGACCTTGAGGGCAGCCTGAGGGACCTGAATTAAGTGGATAGTCTACTAATACCTCGTGATATTGAAGGTAGCAGGACATTTAAAATATGAGTTCGTAAGACGATGGATACTATGGTGCAGGTATGATTATGAAATGTGAGATTCAAAAGAAGGTAATTTAAAGGCAAAATTGAAATACTAAACAGTGTTCGACGTTGGCCCGTTCGAATTCAATCAAGTGAAAGGTCTGGACTGCTTTCGGAGTAATTATTCGGAAGTCAATTGGCAAGGGAATTGTTCTTCACAGAAACCAAACAAATAAGAATAGGCCTTAGACTTTGATACACCAGTGGGTCTAATAGTTAGTAACTATTTTGACTGAGTGGGCCATGGAGGAAATGAGCTTACACGGCTGGGAATTGGAAAGAAGAAAAAGAAGCGTTTTGGGGAGGTCGGCTACGAGGATATATAAGAAAAGAAAAGGAAAGATCTCGGGGAGGCAGATCTTGTTGCCCACGGACGAAACACGACGAACGGGGGCTGCGTTCTCACAGATGGTTGTTGAGAACGTAGAACAGGGCTGCCGAAGTCAATATTGTTTAGTATTCTCTTTTCCTTTTAAGTTTTTAAAGCTTTGTTCAATTACTTGCACTATGATAATTCATTTTAATTTCAGTTCTTTATAAAAGTTATTCATTGATATTTGATTAATTGATATTTCTTGTTTATTTTTTCATCTTGCATAATAGAAACATGTTTCAATTTAGGATTTCTTTTGTTTATTACATAATGATTAGTGAGTAGTCGTTTAAGTAGGGTTGCAGGGTGATTAGCACACCGTGGCTAGTTCGCGCACTGCTCCTTTTATCAAACAATGAAAAAACGATGTTAGATTGGAAAATACTTCCCGCGGACGAATCCGGGCATCATTGGAGCCCATGTGAACGGAGGAATGGGGGTCCAAAACTCATTCTTCGCTGCGCATGGGTATACGGCGACCACAGGGTCTCGCATCTTGCGGGATATCTTTTTCAATTTAAAATTAAACATTTTTAAGAACTCCAAACAGAGCAGGTTAATCCGGACTAGTTACAAGTGCTATGAACCCTATGACCGTACATTTCTTTTAATTATCTGAAAAGTACAATCAATTTCGTAGTTTTAGTTTAATCTCAATCAATCGTCAAGGGGTGGCTACCTAAGAGCCAGTTTAATTAATAACAACCCGAATTTTTAGTCAGCACACGTCACCGTCCTTAGTGGATTCGACTCCGGTTTTACCGGATATTGTGCTACGTCGGTCTTCGCCCTACGCTTGGGGCAACCCATTAATTTAGGACTAGAAAATCGTCAAGCATTAGCCAGGTCTGACGCAACGGTAAAATTACTTCATAGGTTCGAGTCGCAAAAACTGCATCTTTGTTTGCAGAGGTAAGACTGTGTACATCAACCGTTTCCCAGACTTCGCAATGACTGGACCCTTCCCCAGACCCCGCAATGATTGGAGCCTCGTGCACAGAGTTTGTTCTTTTTCAGATTTTTGGGTTAGTTTTATCTTTTGTGTCAATAAATATCATAGATTTTGTGCAGTGAGAAGGAATTACTTTACTTGCGGTGCTCGCCCATGATGCGCACATCGGAGGAGTTCCTCTTTGTCAACCAGCAAAACAGGCACGTATGTTATTTCAAACTTAAGATTCATGGTGTTATTGAAGAATTCATACATTCCGCGAGCAAGGGGTTCACATTTCCGGGTATCCATGATTGAGGCAGAAAGACAATCGGGGCAAAGCTTTCGACCATCACCCACGTCTACATATTTTACACGTCTTCCCTGCACAACTCGAAGAAGAAAAATATTGATATAAAAAACAATTTCTACAAAAAAAAATGTTATGTTGGACGAATTTTGAAAAATTATAGGATTCATCGATAGACTATGTAGTGTACCCTTGCTAGATTCAAAAATTTAGATAACCAAGTGCAAGCCCATCTGCCCTTTTCCCACCTTTTCCCCATATTTAACGAAAATTATTTCTTGTGTTCTTTGAATGTAAATACCAAGTATACTTGTTTTTGCACTCTCTTTTTACTATATGCATATGCACTTTTGTTTTGTTGTTACTCGTGTGAATTTACAACAGTACATTTTCGTAAGAGAAAATAAATTGATAAACAAGGTGATAGTATTAATGTAAGTTCTTATGATTGAAGATAAAAATTATGCGGAACATTAGAAATTGGACTGCCAAAGTCACTACCCATAGAAATTGGCCTGCCAAAGTAAACACCAAATGGTGTAGTGGAAGCTTAAAATACTTTTCCGTAAAAAGATGTGCAAATGCAATCAATTGTTAAGGATTCGAAAAGTCTAAGCAAACATATAAATAAGGTACATATTCTACACAGATTTTTTGTGGGACCCACCTCGGATCCCACACAAACAATCTGAGACGTTCATTAAATGTAAAATATTTTTTCAAGGGGCCTTGCTAAAAATCACCTCAATCCGATAGCTATAGATGCTTGATCCAATCATCTAACTATTCATTATTCGAAAATCAAAATGAAAAATTGGATGATTGGATCGAGTATCTATAAGTATTAAATTGAGCTGATTTTTTTGCGGAGACCCTTGAAAAAATGTCTTACATTTAATGAACGACTCAGATTGTTTGTGTGGAACCCGATGTGGGCCTCACAAAAAATCTGTGTAAAATATGTACTCCCTCCGTCCCAAATTCATTATCTTTTTTTGATATTCGTGCAGTTTTCAATCGCTTATATCTTTCAATGTGAATCTCCAAAAATATGCAATATGGATCTTATTTGATAGATTTCAATTTGTTCTATAATACAAAGATGTCAAAATCATGAAAAATATTATAGATTGAAAGATATAAGCAAGAGACAAAAAAGTGAAAAAGGAATAATGGACAATGAAAATGGGACGGAGGGAGTACTATTTATATGTGTGGGTAGCATCATTGTTAAGGATTTGACAACTAATGTCTGAGTTTGGTCTGCATAGTACGTACAATCTTGACCGTTAAAAAAGAATTTTTAATACTCTCTCCGTCCCAATTGAAAAATGGCACGAACTCCAAAAAGTGACAAGTAAATTGAGACGGAGGAAGTAGTTTAGAATTTTTAAAAGACTCTGATTAACAAAAATCTTTTCTTATCAGTTAGTAGAGTCTTTCGAAGATCTGAATCATTGATTGTTGAGATGAACAATCGAGATGTGATTGGTTTACGTGGTCTAACAGAATTAAACCGCAGAGAAGTCGGCTACGTTAATTTGTTAACTATTTTCAAAGAAGACGAGTGGATGTAACAATAAAAAAAATTATTTACAAATAATGTTAATTAGCATTAATGTCGATACGAAATGGTGCAGAAGATTTTAATTGACATGAAAAATTTGTAACCTTGAGGTGAGAATTCGGGCATGAGAAGGGCTGGCCTTGATTCTTGGGTACGTACTTGTGTTTTCACGACTTATTAATTGAAGTATCCTTCATGGCCCAATTTTGTTTTTTCAAATGGAATTATTTTTTTGCACAAACCTCAAATCTCTGGCAGCAGAAGCACCGTGGAGTATTATCATGGTTATGTTCCTGACAATAAGTGGACCCCCAGAACCGATTCGTGTAGATCATTGGATGCGAACGGTTCTCCTACAATAAAATAAATGAAGCGCAAGTTTTAGATAATCAACACTTTCAAGAAATTTGGTTTTTATTTTATTTATTTTAACGAACCAAATTTCTGTTTGTCTTTCAAGAAATTTAGTTGGTTGATGATCTTCTAAAAATCAACTGTGGTTAACTCAGTTGGCCAGTACTCTTTAATCTTACTAGAATGTCACGAGTTCGAGTCTCCTCACATACGTATGGATGTTATCTTTTTAGAAGGCTTTTCTTCACTTTCTTTATTTCTACTTTATAATGGGTTTATTTCTTATATTAATTGAATTATTGGCCTTGATTATCTCGTAGACTTTCACAATTAATGTAGTGCCCCGAGTTTAAAATCTGTATTTCATATCTGATGTAAAAATGATTTTTTCTATCGATTGAAAAAATAATAATCATCTAAACTTGTTTTCTGAAAATTAACTTCTATAGCTCATTGAATATTAGATCTGAAATTACTGTACGTACCGGTTTGCCGCAAACGTCACAAAATTTCTCTCTTCTAGATCCCTCGGCCATCATTTCCTTTCCCAGAATATGATGTACCTGAAATAATCCAACAGAATAAGGAAAAGGAAATCAAATTTGCATAGTAATGTACTCTTTTCATACAATTTGCACATGTAATAGTAAATCGGGAATCAACAGGGGATATATATCATTAAAATACAATTAATTTCATGCTCCCCGTGCAGAGTACCTATGAGTGCTACGCTTATGGACGTTGTGTCCCAATAGTGAGGCTTACTCGTTGAAAATTACAGCCCCTCAAAACGACTTTTACCTTGTTCACTTCGAGATTCAAAAAGAATTTTTCAAAAGAGGAGTGCTAGGTACAAAGAAAATGGGCAAAGAAATGGCCCTTAAAGTATACATGAACGGCCCAGATTCACTATGCAGTACATCTCAGCCGTTCATGTACACTTTAAGGGTCGTTTCAAATTCCAATCCAAACAAAACAGAGCGTTTTGGAGCAATTCGGAAATCCAAGCCGTACAGAACAGGTGAGCCCTCTCTCTCACAGTAACACCCAACCCTTCTCTCTCCCTTTCCCCTCTGTCCTCTTCGTTTTCTTCTCCAAGAACTAAATTACATTTAATGGAGTACTCTCGAATAAAAAATCATGCATTCCATGGAAAGAAAATCCGCTTTATATTCATGGAGTCTTGTGTTCTTAGAGCCCGTTCCACCTTTTGTTAAAAATGAGTTTTTGAAAAGGAAGATAAATTTCAAGGTAAAAATCATGTATTTACGCAAATAATTTTTCTATTAATATGGATCTTGTTTAATAGATCTCATTGAGATTTTTTAAACGGTGCAAAAAAAATTGAAAAATTATTTTTTATTTTCGTTATATTTGAGTTTGAAATTACCTTCTTTTTAAAAAAAAAGGTTTTTTAAAAAAGCGGAACGAAAAATTAATCAAATCCAGGCAAATCTATGTTTGCTCAATCAATTATCACACTAGAAAGAATCACAAGAATCAATAAAAATTCAATCAAATATCAAGTCTAAAAACTGAGATCAAATCCTTTGGGCGCCGTGGTGTGGCAAGGGTGGCTCGGCTCTCCTTCCGGTGAATAAGTTGCTGGATCCGTGGCGGTGCTTCCGGCGACATTGTCGGTGACCGGAGTTTTTAATTTTTTTCTGTTTTATTTTGTTTAGTTTCTGTTCCCTGCGTGGAACTCTTTCTACCCTCTATGGGTATCTCTGTTCCCTGCGTGGAACCGGTTCTGCTACCCTCTGTGGATAGCGTTTTTCTGTACTCAGTGAATTCTTATCCAAGCCATTTGGTTAACCCGATTATCATGGGTTTGTTTCCATCGACGGGCTCCGGTTTGGAGTTTGTAGCCCTTTGGGCAGATTTTGATTAATCAAAGTCTCTGAGTATTGGTTCAAAAAAAAAAAAATCCTTTGTTTTAGGCCGAATTGCCCCATACTTAATTAAGGCTAGGTCTATTCTTGTAAATTTAATTTTCTTCTTCGTTTTGTGTGTTTTAATCATTTTTTCTGAATTTGTTTTAGAGTCGCGTCTTACATTTTGGATTATTCATTCTTCTCAACGAGTGGAGTTTAAAAAGTACAAAATTATGCCGTCTTATTTGAATTTTTTTAACATCGATTCATATTCTTCTAGTTGAGACGAACGATTAACCCCAAAAATTACAATGGAAAACTAAACAGAAAATTACGAAAAATAAAAAATATCAAAATGAGTTTACTTGAACGTAGCCTAAGAATTCGTTAAAGCTCTTGGACTTATCTTCAACTCAGATTTTCCTTCATTACTCATATCTTTAATTTGTCTTGGGATCAAACGTTTTGTTTAATTTGCTGCTCATGTCCCTTTTTGGAGACAGATGAAAAAAAAACCCTTTTGTACTTGTCTCGTTCCGTAGTAGTAGACTTCTACATTTTCAATTACTATCATATCACGTGAAATATTTTTGTCATTTCTCAAAATCTCAACGTACTTTCATGGCAGAAGAATGCATCCAAAAATACAATTACAAAAGATTTGATGGGTAATTTCCAGAGGAAAATTTATTCAAATGCCCCTGGGGCACTTTACGTGTTGTCCAAAGCCTCTCATTGGTCACATATTTATGTGAATTTCGAGACTAAGTATGAAGATTCTACAACAATGTATGGTGTAGAGAGACTTGGGGCACGGTACGTGGTTCCAAAGGGCACTGAGAATGTGTTCTAGAGCAGGAAAAAAATCCCTATTTTTTAAGAAGATAATTTCAAGTTCAAAAATTATAGATTTATTAAAATCTAGAAATATGTAATATAGATTTTATTTAAAATATTTCACTGAAATTTTTTATACAATGTAAAAAAAATTAAAAAATTATTTTTTATTTACATTATTTTAAAATTTTAAAATATAAAATAAACTGCTTATTTTTTAAAAAAATTTATGAGATAGGGTCCGAATAATCTATCTTCCATAGATATCAGAGGTGGTTGGCCTAATACAGAAGTACACAGCATGAAATGACCCTAGAGTCAACAAACCCAGTTTAGATCTGGATGAAGAAACCCACCCTCAAACACACAGATTTTTGCTAAAAAAATTATGAACTCAAACAGATAAGAGATTGGTTGGACTCACTATTCACCTTTTCTTTGAGTGCAACTACAGATTCAGCTGGAGGTGCTTTCCTGTTCAGCTGGAGGTGCTTTCCTGTGCACCACTGAAAGAAGAATAAGAGAGAGAAGAACCAGATTTTTAGAGAGAGAAAAAACAGATAGTAGATGGATGGATGGATAGATCTAGGCAAGATTTTAGTTCCAGAAAGGGAAGTGGATTTTCCCCGAGGAGATTTCAACATTTTCCCCAAACGAGGAAAATAAAATTTTCCCTTTTCTTTTTCCATAAGTTCCAAACAAATCCTAAACATGTCTTCGGAATCAAAGATTTTCTTAGATTTTTTTTCTCTAAACAATCAGTCAATCGGTTAAGGCATTTTTTTTTTTAGTTTCTTCTTCTGTCCTGTAGTAAACACAAGCAATGAGATCAAAAACACCAAATCGATGGCAAAAAAGCACAAGCTTATTTATTTATTTATTTATTTTACTTTCCTGGCTGGAAATCTCACCCCGGGTTGCAAAATGGCATACTCCAAATCATCTAACTACTTGTATGGAAAAAAATTTCAGGGCCAAGCGGATACCCTGATGTGCCCGCTCGCACATCCGAACCGTTCATTCTGTGTTTGAACGGCTCAGATTTGGAGAAAGAAAAAAGAGAGAGAAAGTGTTGGGGTGAAAGGAAAGAGAGTATTTCAATCCGAGCCATTCAAAAGTATATCGGATGACTTGGACGTGCCAAACGGATATCACGTAAAATATACCCGCTTGACATTGAAAAATCCCTCGCTTGTATGACTTGCAGATTTAGAAACAAAATCCAATATCAATCGAACCTGAACGGGTATCCCTTAACCTGGTCCTCTAGCACGGAAAAAATTACGCCTACTGATTGTTTTTAAATCACGAAAAAAATACGGGTTGTATTACAGAAAAATTAGAACTACTTGGTTCTGGTATCCATCCGGCGGGGAGAATTGCAAATTTATAGGAATTTTCACTCTCCTCCATGTGCACGGACCTCGGTTCGAATCCCACCCATGCCACTGCAGGGTTTTTGTGTGGATTTGCATGGAGGCCTTTGGCCACCTAGTCACCTTAGTGGTGCTGTGATGATGGTCTGTCCTTCCGGATAGTAGTTATTGTTGGATTAACTGCTATAAAAACAAGAACGGATTACCTCGAAATTCTGCTATAAAAAACAGAATACCAATTGTAGAACAATGTCTGGGTTGAGTCGCGGACTAGGTCGCTTTCTTTAAGACGTTTCGCGGCTCTGCCCAGATTGTGCAAGCAGTTCGTTAATGCCCCGCCGTCCCCAGGATAAATCAGCCCAGAATTCACCACCTCTGCTCGGCTTTCTCTGCACAGAAGAAAACCGAAAACAAAACACAATTCTACCTATTGCTCGAACTCAACAGAAAGGTTTTTAGTGAGGAAGAGAGATGATTGTTTTCTGTGTATTAAACCCATTTCCGAAATGCAGTATTTATAGGAGAGGGCTGGACTTGATTTTTGGAAACAAAAAATCAAATCAAATTGCTTTGATTTAGCACATGATTTTAATCAATCCGAAAATCATTTCTTAATCAGCCACAAATCAGATCCCACTGATTAAGCACACGTTTTTTCTTAATCAAATCAAATCACAATTGCATTGATTAATCAGTTTTCCATTTTGGAAAAAAAGATTTGATTGACTAAAAATAAAAAAACGTGATTCAAATTTATTTAGCAAAAACGTGGGCTTTACTAGTATGTGCGCGAGACTCAAATCCCGGATTTGCACCCCCCCTGCGCGAATAACCCGTGACGCGCACCCGGTTAACTAGTTTCCGAATCAGTTTTCCAAATTGCCGCCCATTTTCCTGAGCGCGCGAGACCTCTCATTTGGTCCTCATTCACAAACTCATTTGTGTGCAAAGCCATTTAAAGTAGATAAAAGTTTTGTGTCTAGCCAATGTGGGACTAGAGAAAATCACATTGTTTTACAAATACACACTAAGTTCCAACAGTTATGGCTCGAACCGGACATTCCACAGCGGGTAGGGAGCCCCTATGGTCACGCCTAAGGGAAGTCGCTACGCTGGTGGCCCCCTCCCACCCTTTTGTTTATCAAAAAAAAACCAAAGGTCATATTATAGGAAACTCTCGACTTTCATTTAAACAAAATGACCAAAAAAAAGATCCAATACATTTTTATACTTTTTGATACATTTTTTACGCACTCCAATGAATTTTTTAATCCTTCCTAGTAGAGTTGGTTCTCTTACCCTCCCTTCACAATGAGGTAGAGGTTCGAGTTCCAAGGAAGACGAATTTGGAGTTAAAGGCTATGTACAATCTTTGAACCTCTTATTAATCAACATACTAACATCCCGTTGCCTCTGATGATGTGTACAGTATTGACAAAAATAAAATACTCTACGTTTTTTAACATTAACAAAAGTCCATTGGGGCTCTTTTCAGCATTTTCACCAACAAAATAGGTTGAGATTTTCATGTGGGGTGAACACTGTACTGAGACTTTTGGGGGGTGCACTTATAAAAGCTCCCCATAATTTCGGGTCCATGCTACATCGCATCGGTAACTAACAGAACCGTTTGTCTTTCACGAATCGACCCGTTCACCCACCCACCCCCTTCTCTCTCTCTCATCCGCTTGTAAGCACCAGAAAACAAGCATGGAGCCAATCAATTCTACCAACGGCGGCGCTGATCAGGTGCTTTTCTCCGCCAATCACACTCTTTTACACACCTTAAATGAACGGGGGCTCGAGGGCTCGATTGTGTCCATATACGTACTTAACTCGCTCTTGGTCAATTAGTCTGAGGGCTTGATTCTGCTCGAAGCGAAAAACGCTGTGTCGAGTTGGGTTTAGTGTTTGCAGTTCTAGGGTTTTCCCGTGTCGGATAGCAAAAGATTGTAGTTTTTTTTTTTTAACAACAGGACGTCCGACCAGCTTGCGCACACGCATTAACGCCTTGGCAAACTCTCCAGTGGCCATAGGATTTGAATAATTGGCGAATTCGAATATGCGACCTCATGGACGACAAACATTTATTGCTTTCTCATGCCCATTAGGCCAAACCCCATGGGCTTAGCAAAAGATGGTAGTTGACGGCTCTTACGAGTGATTTTCAATATCAGATTTTCACGGCGAATCAATGGTTAACGTAGACTGGTTGATTGATAGAAATCAAATCTACAAATACATGTTTATGAATTGTTTCGACTCTTGACCTCTGTCTGTATCGTGGATTATCAAGGGAAAGAGAAGTGATGAGGAAACAAAAGAATTATGTTAACTACTTACTTATCTGCTTGTCCGTTTCTTTATCTTTTCCTTTCGCTTGATAAATCCTGGCTTCGGTGTATGCTAAGTTGCTAATTCAATGGAGCTTGTGCAAATTAACTACTAACCGTAGCTTCGAGTGGTGTCCCCTGCCAGTTTTAGTGGGTGACAATTGAGGTTGAAGAACCAGAAGGGAGACATGCCTAGTTTGTCGAAGTTAATAATTAAAAAAATATAGCTGCTTTCGTGCTTTGTAGCATCCAAATGACTTGTAGTTGAGCAATTGGATGAAGTAATGCTGGAATGAAATACTCTTGTCTACTTGCTAAGTTCCAGTTCTCCATAAATAAAAGTTATGATTGGATGATGGTGCTGACTTGACTGGTTTCTGCTACTCTTGTAAATGCTGTTGTTATTTTGCTTTTCTTCGTTGTGAATTTGATTTCCTCTCCATTATTCGACTAATGGTTTCCTAACTAAATCACGTATAATTTTTTTGTTTGTGTGGCAGGTTCTAGTGGAAGGGCACTCCCATGCGAAAAAAGTTGTGTTCAACAGGCCTAAGCAACTGAATGCACTCTCCTTTCAAATGGTATGATGATGTTTATGGGATTAGTACCGTTTGTTAGTTGGCTGAACTATCAATCCTCTGGTACTTGACGCAACTTTTCACTATCTTACATAACAGCAAGTATCACTTAATTTTATTTTCCTTTTGTTACTGCTATAGTGCTATTCCAAGCACTACCTTTCTTAAATCAAAATGCATATCAACTTTTTTGAATACTATTGTTATGCTAATATGGTTTTGGAATGTGAAGTTACTACACAAGTGCAATTGAACATAATAAGTACCTAGGTTGTACTTACATATTGGAGTACTTTGCCTCTTGTTACTCTTTCTCGTGGACAAAGTGAAGTCTTACGTCTTTAGTCTTCTCTCACTTTCCTGTTTCTTGTTTTGGGATAATCTGACCTTTTATGGGATGTGGTAGGTACAGAGAATTTTCATCTCAAATTGTATATGCTGAATTGCTAATATGGATACATAGGAAAAGGACATAGAAGTGTGTAGCGTATTCAATTAGATGAAGGATTTCTAGGTTTATGAGCTCCACACGACTTGCCATATCATCACCTAGATGGGTTGACTCCCTTTCACAGTGCCTTGCCCCGCCTTATGGCCTCACCTACGTTACTACTACCAGACTACTACTTTTTCTCGTTCCACCATTGCTGGAGTAGAATATATGTGGATGCGGCATGGACTTTGATTGTTGTACCGGTCTAGCAATAGTGGTGTATTGAAATCTGCGGCAAATCTCAATATCCTGCTTGTGGCGCCATTATCTCATCACCATTGGTCACCATCTCAGAGTTGGTGAAGTTCATTAATCATCCATATAATTTTGATTAACCAGATGGCTTGGTAAAAGTTCTTTTATGTTTGTTTGTCTATACTGAATGTGATGGTTTTCCTATGTGTGAACCATGTACTTGCTTGCATTCTTAAGACTCGGTGCAATCCAATTTAGTTGATTGACTGTTGGTACCTTTGGGAAAGTTTATTTTGTCATGTAATCACGGAATTCTGCAACTATAAGCTTAAAGATATCGTTGTCAATATTTTGTATGTTTGAATTCATGTCTTGCTATGACATTACCTCAATGGACCTGATTTATGTACTTGTGTTCATAATTTTCAAGGTATCTCGGCTATTGGAACTCTTTCTTGCCTGTGAGGGGGATCACAATGTCAATCTAATCATTTTGAAGGTACTTGTCGTGAAAATCACAACATTCAAGTTTAAGTTCAAGTTGTACAAGGAGACATTAGTGGATGTTGTCGTCTTTAGGGTCTAAAGACTCTAAACTCAAAACATTTAAAAATTTGAGAACATCTTGTTGCTTTCTAGCTGAAGTATATTTTGTTTTGAGTATCTCAATTGATTTCTAGTACAAGATCATGCATGTTATCTACCCGCTTGATATCCTGATATGTATTTTTTGCACTTCTGGATACCGTTTTTAGTTTATAATTCTTTCAGTTTCACTTTGGTATTAGTGAATGGAGTCATCTATATTTTGATGAGCCTGGCAGTCTGTTATTTTGAGTGTTGGTGAAGATCCAATGACTAACTTTTTTTGGCTGACCTTTGACAACAAAGTTTCATCAATAGTAAAGTCAGATGAACTTGGCATGGGAAGACTGCACTAAAGGGTACTTGCTTTTGCTAAATCTTGGCTGAAATGATATTTGGAAATGGTAATATTTCTTGAGCTGGGCAGCGTAATCCACTTTATAGGGTTTAGTTTGTACCTTTTTACATGCTTAGACCCATTTGATTTCGCATGCATGGAGCTTTAAAAAAGACCAAGTTGAGAAAGCATCCCAATGCCTGTTAAAAGTAGTTTAGCTTTTTGAGCTTCTTTGGAGCTAAAACAGCAAATGAAGATGAAAAGTGAAAACCTGAAAAGTTTTAGCTGCACCCTACCTTTTCTAAGTGCAACTGTTTAAGCTTGGAACTTCAAATTAATCTCAACAATGTCAAATTAGTTTTACGAAATCGAAGCTTGAATTGCCTACAATGTCCTTGGGATCTCACACCTTTATTTTCTTTTGCTACATCAACCAATATAACAATACAGAATGCATCTCATGTCATTCCAAATGACTGTATTGATGCTAAAGATGCATCTTCGTCTAGCCTTAGCTTGCTGGTTGCAGAATGGAGCCTTAGGCTGCCCAGCACTTCAAAAATTCTGGATAGGAATTTGTCATTTTTTAGTTCATAGCTATGAAGCACCGACACTTCTAGAGGTCGAAGTATCGCAGTGTCGGGCACGGGGAAACGTACGGGACACGCCACGTGGCGTGGCATGTCCCATAATTTAATATAAATTTTTTTAGGGGGACACAGTTGGGGACACGGCTGGTGACACGGGGGGACACTGATGGGGACACGGCATGGGCCAAACTGTAATTTTTAAAAAATTGACCCCAATTTTTAAAAAAAAATTTAGGGCCAAATTGTAATTTTTTAAAAAATTTCTGGGTGTCAAACTATAATTATTTATTTATAATATACACGTGGCGTGTCCCTCGCCGTGTCTGTGTCCCCGTTTTTAGAATTCCCGTGTCCCTGTGCCGGTGTCCGTGTCAGTGTCGATATCCGTGTCCGTGCATCATAGGTTCATAGTGTAAGGTTTCATTATGAACTAACGGTTCATTAGGTACTCAAAGAGTTTTGTTAGATTGTTTGATGGGGTGAGGCATAAGGGTAGTCTTGCAGTTAAATCGAAGAAAAAGTTTCCGTAGATTTGGAGTGTGAGGAGAACTGGAGTTTTGTGGTTATAAAATTGGCCTATGGTAGGTTATGGTTTTGTGGCTATTTAACACGATGGAAAATGGAATATTGCAATATTTAGTTTGCTAAACAGCTGGCTAGATTAAAATGATCTGGCAGTGAAACTGAAATTACATCCAATTCACTCCCATTGCGGAGCCCATGATGAAGAAAATGGAGCAGGCAAACCTTAAAATCTCTCTAGGACTCACTTGGAGTTTGAAGGGATTATTGAATTCTTACGATAAAACATTGCGAAAATGTACCATTTTATACCCTTTTTTCACTTTGGTCCAGTGTTTCCTGTATGTCATTGTCATCATACACACGCCATCATATTTGAGAACACTAGTTTTGATTAGTTTTTTTTGTTTCAGTTTCTTATCATTTAGAGGCCTCAAGGGTTGTAATACATAAAAGTTACAGAGGAAGATCAAGGTTTTTATTCCTGGCCAGAGTGAAGAGAGGTTGTGTGCTGCTAAAATGAGCGAGAAAGGTTCTTAGCAACTGGTGCTAACATTGTTAGCTTTGAGGGGATGCCATTCACTGTTCCCATGTATATTTGGGTTATGTGTTTGTAGGGGAAAGGAAGAGCATTTTGTGCTGGTGGTGATGTTGCTGCTGTAGTCCATGATATTACTGAAGGTTGAGGTTTACTCTCTTTCTCTCTCTCTCTCTGTTTTTTAGTTTTTTGGCTCAGTGCACAAGCATGTATGTAATATGTAAAGTAGCAAGCTGCTATTGCCATATTGGACATTTAAGTACTATTATTTTATAATTTGTATGATATTCTTATTATTATATTCACTTTGTTTCGTCCTTTTGAGGTTTAGGAAACATGTCAACCAGCTCCCCTTGAGAAGGATGCTGGCAAACATGGAGTATTTTCATTTTGTAAGTATTAACGTATGTCTTTGTCATGCTGTTGCTTGTTTCTGTCATCAGGCAATTGGAAATTAGGTGCAGAATTTTTCCGCATAGAGTACATCATGAATTATGTGATGGCTACATACAATAAACCCCAGGTGGTCATTTGGAAACTTTATTACCTTTTGCATTGAAGGATTTCTTTTTCAAGCTTGTTTCAGCATTTCTTGAGGGGTTTTTACGATCTTATTGTTAGCTTGACATGATGCAAGGTTTCAATTCTCAATGGGATTGTCATGGGAGGTGGAGCAGGAGCATCAATACACGGGAGATTTCGTGTTGCAACAGAGAATTCGGTATCATATTTCTCACTAACCTCATTGATCAAATTGCAACCTCCGTGCACCTTGAGATAACTGCATCCGATTTCTTTTCTGACTTATTTATCTTTGAGATTTATAAAATATGAAATCATGTTATCTCATGGTATATGGTTCTCTTTTCCTCTCGTATGTAGGTTTTTTATCGAAGCTCGTGTCCTTTTGGACTAACTATTCTCACCAGAGTCAATTAGGAAATCTTTGCGCACAAATGCAAGTAGAATAATACCAGCATTTTTGCTTTTCTCTGTTTTGTTGGGGACCGGAAGGTGAGTGGTACCATTATTGTCGATGACTGCAGAATGGAACACTATATAGCAGTTATTTTTGGTTCAATTTTTCTGTTCACTCTTAAGATAGTTAGAACTGTGGGTACCTCGGAAACATGATCCTTTTTATCCTGTCCTTGCTACTACCATATGGAAAATCTATTTTTGGAGATTCTTTTTTGGTCTGTCCATTGGTGTTAGGAGTTATCTGCAGTTTTTGTGTCTCACCAGAGCATGTTCGTGTGCTGATATTTGACCTTTTCCAGGTTTTTGCAATGCCAGAAACAGCTCTGGGACTCTTCCCAGATGTAGGTGCCACATATTTTTTACCAAGACTCCCTGGATTCTTTGGTAATGACTGTTATTTCCTCCTTGGTTTATCTAGAAATATCTTTGTTTAAGATCCTCAAATAGATCTTTAAGGTGTGTTTTTCCATTAATCATTTGTTGTGGATATGAGTTATGTCTCTTGTACACATTCCTCTCTTCGCTCTTGTGGCTAGATGGAGATCATGAATGGTGCTTTTGACATTGAACTATATTTAGCAATTTGAACTATTGGCAGATTATTGGATTACTCCTGAATTTTATTAGTTAAGAATCAAGACTACCTTGGAAAAAAATAACCTGACTCACTACACACCCTGTGGACCCAAATAATGCCCAGAAAGTGAAAATTGTCACGATCCCTCTAAATCAGTAAAACTGCGAAAACTTTAGGATAAAATAGTACCAATAGCTAGCTTTGCTGTAGAAATATAAAAGCTAAAGCAAAAGTTTAGTTAGCTATGAAACTGATTATACACTATCCAAGGCATGCCTTGAAGCTCAAAATTTATTGTTTTGTTTTTGTATGCTTTGCAACATAATACACGCAGTACCAAAGCAGGGCCAATAAGAACTGTGTACTACCTTCTATGTCCTTCAAGCTCAGCACTTTCTTGGACTCGGTGCTCGAATTTCAAGGATTATTGACTGTAAACTTTGATGGATTTGACGGAAATGGATAAATGCTAGACAGATAGGACAGTGATGAATTGTGAAACTAATGCTTGCATAAAAATTGTGCTCCATTTCAAAATCAACCTCCATCCCCCATCCCCCATCCACCCACACCCACCCAGGCAATACAACAACAGAACCATGTAGTCCCCAATAATTAAATAAATAAATAATCTTACCCACAGATAACAACATAATTTGCAAGAAGAACAAAAAGTAGGACCAGACAAAATTAACATTTATATGCAAAGTTTCAAACAGGCTTGGTTTAATTTCCAACCTGTCTTTTGAAAATATCTCTGTTTCTTGAGTATCTTATCTACTGCATCACTTCAGTGAGATTTAGATTTCATTTATGCTGTAGCCTGTAGCCATTTACTTCTACTAATAAATCTGTTGCAGGAGAATATGTTGGTCTCACAGGTACTAGATTGGATGGTGCTGAAATGCTTGCATGCGGTCTTGCAACTCATTTTGTTCCTGAAGTGGTATGCTGCTTTATTTGCAATTTTTATAGTGATAACTGATAAGCAATACAAAATCGGCAAAACCAGGTCCAGTGCACCTATGAATGTTTATCTGTTTCAACGACGAGCAATGGTATGCACACATTTTTTTGCACAGCAGTTGTTACATCCCTCTTCACTGTGTGTATACCATTGTCTCTTATACTGGAACTGTACTAATGTCCCTTTTACGCCTCTTCGTTGAATTAACAGAGATTGTCTTTGTTAGAAGAAGCCTTATGCAATGCAAATTCAAGTGATCCAGCCATTATCTCTGCAATTATCGATGAATTCTCTCAGCAACCTAGGTTAAAAGAGAAAAGTGTCTATCGCCTGTAAGCTTTTTGCACTTCTAATCTGTTAAAGATTCATTTACTCTGGGGGGGTTTTCGGAGCTCTTTCTTTTCGTTTCATTTTTCCTTTTTCCATTTTTGGTCGGCTGCTTGGGTGGAATCATCTATACGCCATTGCTATGTATGGGATCAATTACTGGTTCTGGCTGTTCATGGTGGCTTCCTATCCATTCGTTGGCACAGCGTTAACATGCAGAAGACCAATTGACTTGTTCATACTTTTCCTTATGCGTTTCTTTCTCACAGGTGATAAATGTTGTGGATAGTTCTGTGAGAATTGACCATCATGTTGAGAACCTTAGATTAAGAGTGGATCATACCTTTTTGTTACTGAGGGGACAACTTTGTTTAGGGTTAGAGAGAAAGCTAACTTCATAAATTATGACCTCAATTGAGAACCTTAAACTAAAATTTGAGACGAGTCTTTGTTTGTGCATAGCAGCATCCAATAATAACATCTACTGGGTTTCTCTTTATCCTTTATTTTGTGTTTCTCCATCCACCTGAGCACAAAACATGGGTCTGTCAAAGGCATTGAGATACTCACCAAATTACATTAGATATTCCTCACTTCAACCAGTTGTCTTTGGGAAATTCAACTTGTCCGCGAAGTAATCCTTAAATCAACTACAGGCAAGACACTCCTGTCAACTCCTCATTTCTTACTGAGTTCTTCATACTTTTGGGTTTATCGGATAAGTAGTTTATGTCATTTTTTCTCCAAGTAATAATACCATGATCATCCACATCTATAGTAGTCCACCTTTTTAAATTTTTCATTATCTTCATTTACTGCTGAAATCCTATATTTATTAAACCTGTAATAACATTGACTGCATGCCCACTTGTTTGGTACGTGTTGAAGGTATTACTATCAGACATCTCTTTCTTTTCTGTTTTTCTATGAATTGACTTCATTTTCTCTCTTAGGATGTAAACCCAAACCTTGAACTTGCACTACTAGGCCAAGCTCCTTATCATCAGTACTTGTGTGGCTACAGGTTGGATATCATTAATGACTTCTTCTCCAGAAGAACAGTTGAAGAAATCATATTAGCACTTGTAAGTTGATGGGTTGGGTCGGTTCCAGGTGGAAAAGATAACTTGACATCTATTTCTGTCATTAGTGTTGTTATTTCTCCATGTATAATACTTCTATGGCTACTGCCTTTTACACAGGCGTAATTACTTGAGCCGAATCTTGTTTTTGGTTTTGTAGGAGAGGGAAGCTGTAAACACGAACAATGGTTGGATCTCTTCAACCATTAAGTCATTGAAGGCTGCATCCCCCACAAGTCTTAAAATTACTCTTAGATCGGTATGGCGTAAGCCAGTAAGGACTAAGTTCATAGTTCTTTATGATTTATTCATTTATTTGACTTTGTTCTGTTTGTGAAAGTCAGATCAGAGAAGGGAGGCATCAAGGTGTGGGTCAATGCCTTATTTCTGAGTACAGAATGGTATGCCATGTCATGCAAGGAAAAGTCAGCAAGGATTTCATGGAGGTAAAAATGTCAACTTATTAGGTTGTGTCTGGATAGTCATGCCTTGTATGGACTTACCGAGGGAAAACAAAAATGATGATAAGAAAACCCCCCAAAAAATGTACCTTCGCTGCTTCACTTCGTTATCTTCTCATCCTTTTCCTTGACATTTTATTCTCTGTCCAGATACTCCCTTTTCGTGTTCTTATCTCCTTTTTCTATGTGATTCGAAATGCCCGATTCAAATGCAGGGTTGCAGGGCTATACTGCTGGATAAGGACAAGAACCCAAAGGTTCGTTGATTTTTTACTTTGTATCTTTATATTTGAAAGCGTGTCAATCCCTGTTTAGTTTCTGCAACGGAAAATTCATACATATTTGAATGGTTCCTTTTTCTTTGCTTCAGTGGGAACCTTCTAAATTGGAGCTAGTAAGTGATGAGATGGTCAATCGGTACTTCTCTAAGGTGGATGAGGAAGATGTTGCGGATTTAAAGCTCCCCACCAGATCAAACTTGCCTGCACATGCCATTGCAAAGCTCTGAGCATAGCGCTATTAACGGTTTTTCTTCTTTGGTACCCCATCTTGTGCTAATGAGGCCACTTACTGGAGTAAGTGTTCCGCGAGTTGTTGGTATTTCCTTTTGGTATCGGGACAAGTCTTTAGGTACTAGATGAAATTTGAAGAATAAGCGGTGATACCAGATAAAGTAGAAGAAATGCACAATCCATTACACAGAAGTTTATTGTACAACTTGTACTTTGGTTCTTGCAAATCCGATGCACTTTGGAATTTGTATATGCACAAATTAAAGCATTTCTTACACACACGCGCGGGCGGATCTACATAGAGGCAAGCGGGGTCACCTAACCCCACTTGATTGAAATTCTCCACAAAGATATGCATATATTTTTGGATGTTTTGGTAATTTTGCCCCATGACATTATATTATCATCCCTATATCTTGCCCCAAGTAGTATTGGAAAATTACAATTTTACCTAACTTGTTTCACCTAGCGCTTGATTTTTTTTAATTTGGTCCCATCCACCTTTTAACTGAAGTAATGCATGTATATTTTTCATTTTTTATTAATCTTTTATTTGAATAGAAGTTACAAAGACTAACAGGATCAAGACATGGCGACATCACAACGAGAAACATACCTTCCAATGAATTCTAACTAAATTGGCATCCATAATTACCGACAATCATATGTCACTAGGGCTTGAATAACATATGATTATTGTGGGGTAGGGTGACAACCTCGTTGGGATGTTACTCTCACATTGTAATGCCATCTTTTGTTGTCCTGTTTATCTATGTAAATCATTTCGTTTTAATGAAATATATCTTTTTCACCGTTCAATATATAT
>BPLS01013016.1:14336-38047 GCA_019656275.1 Rhododendron kiyosumense | reverse complement strand
AAAAAAAAAAAAAAAAAAGGAAAAACAGGTCGGGTCGGGCGGGGTTTGGGTTTGGCTTGACCCATATCCGACATGACCCGTTTCAACCCGTTGACCTTTGGGCCCATATTTGACCCACGATCCGTTTCAATCCGCCCAAACCTGTACAAACCCGCCCATTTGCCACCTCTAGTTGAGAGTATCACATGAAAATAATGGTGGTGATGGACAAACACTATTAGGTATTCTTACTTCCCAACAGATGTGTGCCTTCATGTTTCCGATATACTTTTGTTTGTTGGATCAAATAAGAATGTTTTTACAATTTCCTTAAAATATCACGTGATTGACCAGAAAAAATAAAATAAAAAATTAAACCCAAAACAGGAGTACACTAAAATTTGAGAGGAAGACAGGTTGAATCAGTCCTACTGTTGCCGTGGTCCTGGGGATTGATGGGAAATTTATTAAAGACTGGCAATTTCAGCCCAATTGTGCATGGAGGTCTCATTTGGTGGGCGCACTTTTATTTGTTCATTTTGAAGATGGCGACTTGTTCATGGAGGTTCTTCTCTAACTCTTTAATCTTGACTGAGAGACAGAGACAGACAGAGAGAGGAATATCTCACTCGAGAGTGAGGCGGAGCTATTTGTGGGCTTATGGGAGCGACTGCCTCCGCATTGTGTTGATGTTTTTTTCTAAAATTTTAATATTATTTTAAGTTTTTTTTTTGTTAAGAATTATTTATATTGGATGTTATTTAAACATGGAAAAAATTTAAAATAGCACCTGACTTTTTATACAAATCACTCATAGACACATAGTCTTTTAATATTATCAAAAAAAAATCTGACCTATTTAAAAACCCATCAATTTTCCACCCGTCATTAATTTTTCATCAAAAAAAAGATGAAAATGCTGAAATGGCGTATACCTGGTCATTTGGAGGGAAACCAAAATACATTTTGGGGAAAAAATACATTACTCTACTGATTTTTCCAGTAAAAATCCACCTGTGGGGCCATGGAGTTCTAATAACAAATATTTTTACTTTTTCTATAACTTTTAGGTTAGTTTTTCTTTTCTTTTTTTTGCGTTTGTTAGTTTTGTGTCAATCTTTTGTGACTTATTGATTTTCTCGACAAGATGAATTGGAAAAGTATTTTTTTTTACTTTTATCCAAATATTTTAGGAAATAACCACTTTTAAGTCAAAAAAAATTGACTATTTCCCGAAATATTTGGGTAAATATATAATTTTTTTTAAACTTTTCTGATTTGTATTGACGAGATGAATCAGAAAACAAAAAAAGTGAGGCGCAAAACTGAGAAACACAAAAAAAATTCAAATAAGAACAAAACTAAAAATTATAGAAAAAGTTAATCGGAATGGGGATGTTCCAAAATCCCCAAACATCTCCTTGTTTTCCTTCATTTGCCTCACACCATCTCAAACTCTACCAAATAAAATGGCACACAAGTTTGATCCCTTAAATGTGTAATAACCAATTCAACAAAAACAAACAGTTTCAATAATCAAGATGAAGTCTTATAAGCATTACTCCCATCCATATAACAAGGGAGGGGAGGTATCTCCAAGATTCCAAAATAATATTCTTTTTCCTGCCATCTTAACCGTCCAATCTACACAATCTAATGGTTCAAAATTATCCCTCTCACAAATTAACTTTAGGATGGCAATTCAGTAAATATAGTGAAACACTGAGGTTACTTTTACAAGTGCTTGATTGTGTCTGTGCTCGCAGAGCATACTTTTGCGAGGCGATCTCAAGATTCAAAATTTGAACCTCTGATTTTTTCTCTCTCTCTCTCTCTCAACTCACAAACCAGCAGCAGACGCTACCCTCACGAGCCTCACCAACACCGAAGCCCCCACCGACGCTGCCCCACCACCACCGTCGAAAACTGCTTCTGAGTTTCAGTGTTGGGCTCGGTCTCTCTCTCGGGTCAAAATCTCGAACCAAAGCCAAAAACAGAACATATGTTTAAGCACCGTGCCAAATCCACGGGCCGGAGGTCTGCAGATTCGAGTGGTAATCGGAGATCTCTCACTGAAGAATATGAAAGAGGAGATACGGAATGTGTATGTTGTTTGATTATGAATTTCGCAATGCTTTTAATAGTCAAAGACTCAAAATCAAAGAAGAGACTGTCGAGAGAACCAATGTGAACTCTTGGTATCCACTTCAACAGGTAATCACTCATATTTCCCAATTTCTGTTAGTTTTGGTATATTCTTTCGATTTTGGTTATAATCAGTTTGCCCGTCATTTGTTTAAACCCCCAAATCCACGATTAGTTGGAATTGGCCTGTGAAACCCCCAAATCCCAAACTAGTGCCTTCGTTGGATCCTTCGTTGGATGGCGTGTGAAATTTGTGTTCTTTCACATTTTTAATTAGTTTGATTCTTCTTTTTATTCTCACTGAATATTGACTCAAACCCACAATTCATATCATTAGAAAAAAATACCAGATTAAGGCATGACCTAAATGTGCTAAATTTTTTTTTTATTGAAATCAATTCGCAGCATAGGTGTTTGTTAAAATGACTCAAACAAACTTTTTTTTTTTTGATGAGTGACTCGAACGAACTTTCGAATCTGAACTCAATATTTTGAATGTGGGTTCTTCATGTTATGCTGTCATGGTTAGTCATGCCTCTTAGGTCAACTTAACCATTGGTCCGTTACATTTGTCACGGATAACTGGCCTTGACTTATCACTCAAAATATTGTAATTAGTAGAGACGTGGAATTTGACGAAGAAAGCACTTGGGACTGGGATATGCAAGGAGAGAATTATGATTTTTTCCCCTATTTTAAGGAGGAGCAATCAGTTTCTGAAGCACCACAAGAGCCAATTACACCTCCAGTTTCTCCTCACTTTGAACCGCCATCACCAGGAGAAAGCTCAAATGAGAGAACACCAAACATGCGGAGTCTCAGTGATCTTTACGAAGCAACTGAACCACTGGATCTGTTTTGTCTTTTTGCAGAAAGTGAGCCTTTGAACTTTGAAGAGGCTATGGAAGATGAGAAGTGGAGAAGTGCTATGCATGAAGAGATCAATGCGATTAAAAAGAATGACACGTGGGAGCTTGCTACTCTTCCAAAAGGGCAAAAAGCTATTGGAGTGAAATGGGTATACAAAGCAAAGAAGAACGAAAAAGGAGAGGTCGAAAGGTATAAAGCAAGATTGGTGGCTAAGGGATATAGTCAACGCGCTGGAATTTACTACGAAGAGGTATTTGCTCCTGTTGCTCGTTTAGAAACTATAAGGTTGTTGATTTCTCTTGCTGCTCACAACAAATGGAAGATTTACCAAATGGATGTAAAATCTGCGTTCTTAAATGGTTTGCTTGAGAAGGAGGTGTACATTGAACAACCATCGGGGTATGTGGTCAAAGGCCATGAGGATAAAGTTCTGCGGCTTAAAAAGGCGTTGTATGGATTTGAACAAGCGCTGAGAGCATGGAATACAAGAATTGATAAGTATTTCATTGCTAATGGTTTCACCAAATGTCCACACGAGCATGCTCTTTATGCTAAGGTGAATGAAAAAGGAGATATGCTTGTTGTTTGTTTGTATGTCGATGATCTCATTTTTACAGGAAATAATCCTAAAATGTTCTAAGAATTCAAGAAGGCGATGGTTCAAGAATTCGAGATGACTGATATAGGAATTATGGCCTACTTCCTTGGGATTGAAGTGAAACAATAGGAGGATGGCATTTTTATTTCTCAAGAAGGATATGCAAGAAACCTACTCCAGAAATTTGAGATGGCTAATTGCAATCCAGTAAACACCCCCGTGGAGTGTGGAATGAAGTTGTCAAAGCATGAGGATGGAGAAGAGGTAAATACAACGGTTTTCAAAAGTTTGGTTGGCAGTCTGCGGTATTTGACATGTACAAGGCCAGATATTTTGTTTGGAGTTGGGCTCATTAGTCGTTTTATGGAAACACCCACACTGTTCACCTTAAAGCTGCAAAAAGAATTCTTCGTTATGTTAAAGGCACGCTGGATTTTGGGTTGTTTTATTCATCTTCTAGGGAATTAAAGCTCGTGGGATATTGTGACAGTGATTGGGCTGGAAATCTAGATGATAGAAAAAGCACTACAGGTTTCGTATTTTTCTTGGGAGATGCTGCTTTCACATGGAGATCAAAGAAACAGTCTATTGTGAGGCAGAGTATGTTGCTACTACATCATGCACATGTCATGCAGTTTGGCTTCGGAACTTATTAAAGGATTTGTTTTTCGTGAAAGAGGAAGCTACAGAAATTTTTGTTGATAACAAGTCTGCAATTGCTTTGTCGAGGAATCCCGTTTTTCATGATCGGAGTAAACACACTACACCAAATTTTCGTATTAGCGGCATGAGAAGACTACCGTTAATAGTCCCAAAACCGCCGGTAATACTCAAAACCGCCGGAAATAAACCGCTGGGAATACAATTGTCGGAAATACAAAAGCGGCATTAGAAAACCGCCGGTAATACTAAAAACGGCGGTAAAGTACCGCCGGTAATAATACCGCCGGCAATAAAATCGGTGGTTAATTTTTTTTGCTCTCCCAGGAATCGAACCCGGAACCTCCGGATCCTATAACGCGCGTGCTACCAACTGGGCTGAGTCACATATCGGGTCATATTGGATAAATAATAATATTTATATTATACGGGTTGGTATTATTATAAACGGCGGTAATAAACCGCCGGTATTAAAAAAAACCGTATATTCTATTATATCCGGCGGTATTTTAAAAAACCGCCGGTAAAAGTTTGTAAAAACGGCATTTTTAAGAAAACCGCCGTTTTAGGTAGTTATTCCCGGCGGTTTTACTAATGCCGGTAAAAATAGCTTTTAACGGCAGTTTTTTTACCGCCGGTAAAAGCGATATTTGGTGTAGTGACATATTGATACAAGGTATCATTACGTTAGAGAATGCATTACAAATAAGGAGGTCGAGCTCAAGTACGTAAAGACTCATGATCAGATTGCAGACATTTTCACAAAGCTGCTCAAGTACGAGGACTTCGGAAGGCTTCGGGCGCTACTTGGAGTTACTAAGAAAGTCAAGTTTAAAGGGGGGTGTTGAAAAGATAAACTTGACTTATGTCTTTTGGAATTTTCTACACAGTTTCTAGAATGTTTTAGTATGTGCTAGGTTCATTCACGTAGTTGAAAGGTCATGTACTCCTAGGATCATGTATCTAGGAAGGTTCATGTATGGTGCTTTGGATGTTGAAGCCTATTAATGTTAGTCTTATCTATTAGAGTCTATAAATATCTGATGTACCACATGGTTTTAAGTGGAATAAAAAAAAGAGTTCCTAGTATATTCCTCTTCCCTTCTCAGAAAATCTTACAGATAGTATTTCCAACAGTTTTTCCATCTATTCCTTCCTTTATTTTTCCTATGCACACGCATGGTCAAGAAACTGTATTTATTACATTACAAGAGTGTAGCAGGATTATAGGATACTTTATTTCTCTCTACATATCAATATTGTTGGTTTTATTTTTTTTTTTACAGGAGACTTTATTTTCCCTCAAAACAAGGTATCCACGTTTAGCGGGGAAGATGAGATGCCGATGTTCCGATCTTTGCAACTTCAGGTACTATTTTTGGGCTTCTTTTTCTCATTTACATATTCTCATCATTTCTCTTTTCGTCTTTTATGTCTCTTGATCATACATAAAATGGTTTTTCTTAGTCAATAGATTGCTTTATTTAGTTTGTTCAAAAGAAAGGAAGCTACCTTTCTCAATTGGTCTTGGTGTGTTGCCCATTGTGCTAATCCTAATCAGGTGCCTCCTATCCTATTCAGATTTCACAGCAAAGAAAGAGTAAAACATGCGGTGGTGTCACTAGTCAAAAGCTTCTAACGTCTCCATTAGGGCGACAATGATTTTTGTCCCAGTTTTAACATGCCAAACACGTAATTCAAGTGGTCTAATTACTAGGTGTTGTTAAATGCCCTTCTTTTTATGAAGGGTGGTTGTACTTGCATGAGTCAAACATTGCATAATTCTTACCCCAAAATGACTTGGCAGGTTGTCCTTGCAAATGTATATTAGGGGGAAAAAATTCAATGATTTTTGTCCCAAATTTAACATGCCAAACACGTAAGTAATTCAAGTGGTCTAATTACCAGGTGTTGTTAAATGCCCTTCTTTTTATGAAGGCTGGTTGTACTTGCATGAGTCAAACATTGCATAATTTTTACCCCAGAATCGAAAGATTGTACTTGCAAATGTATATTAGGGGAAAAAATTGAAGGAATAATGGCCATGAGGGTGATTCTTTTGATGGAAGAGTCATAAAATTAAATGTTCATTTTATTTTGTTTTCGTATTTGACCCACATTTTCCCAAGGACTCTGAAGTCATATTCAATAAGAAGCTTTCAGGGAAATGAATATGCTTGGTTAGCTTATACTTTGAGTCTTTTGAGTGTACAGATCCATTTTGCAGGTGTAAGATTTTGAAAATTGCAAGAAAGTTAGATCTCAAACTTCTCTCCTATGTGAGACTCTCGGTTCCACCAACCGGGTATGCTTTTTTTGTTATGCATGGACAAAAACTAGAATGACTGAATATATATTTTGTGTCCTGAAGTTTTTTACGGAGTAATGTGCATGTGGAATTGTCCCCTAAGGACTGTGATGTAGTTTTCCATTAGCTTAATCTGGATTGAATTTTTTATTTAAAGTGAAAGGATTATGAATTGGTACTGGAAAGAACAATGATAAGTTGCCCAATAATTTAGATAGTGTACATGCCCATGTAAAGAGTTTAATTGCTACTACACAGAACATTCTTCTTTGCTAATAGTGGACATTCGCCAATGGATTTTCTTGATTGGTTCAATAAGATTAGTGAAACCCGCTAGCGGCTCTCAGAGTTCCATAGGAAAACATGGATGCTATTACCAATTTTGGTCAAGTATGCAATTGCCAAAAAATTGTTTTCAAATGATAGCAAACTTACTTTATTCCATTTTCCCATAACACAATGTGCTTTTTGAACTTTCAACAGGTGGACAAAGATTTGACTTATCTTGGGTACTAACTGGGCTGATATTAACTCACATATTTAAGGAGACTCTTAGTGTTCTCTTTTTCTATTTTGGCTCATTTTCATTTTCATATTCTTAAAGTTTAGCTACACTCAATTGGAGCTCGTCCTTTATTTTCCTTTTTATGTTTCTTATTATTGTTAGATTTGATGTTTGCAGATAACGATGAATAGATTTTGGCAAGGTTGGAGTTATTTCACCACTTACACTACTACAATAATAGATAAATACCACACTAAGGAGGTTCACAAATATCACGGTTTTCAGTGAAAGTGTGATAAAAAATTGTAGGCTAACTTTTTAATCTCAGTTTAAATTAAAGGCTGAGATAAAAAGTGGTGCTTAGCCACGGAAAAGAGCAAGATAATAGATCTCACTCTTGCGTTGAGATAAAAGAAAAAAGACCTCAATCTTACAATGTGATAGAAGACTTTAGCGTAGAATAAGCGTGGAAAAGAGAGAGAAAGATCTCGCTCGTGTGGTGAGATAAAAAATAAAAGACCTTACCCTTGAAGTGTGATAAAAGACTTTGGCGCGAAAAAGGGCGAGATAAATGATCTCGCTCGAGATAAAAAAACTATGATAAAAACCGGAAACTTTAGAATTTTTGTGCTCATTTATAGGCATGCTTGGAAAAGTAATTGAAAGTGCTCAAAAAGACGTCGTTGCACGTTAGCCCAAAATAAGCCCTAATTCCCTCTCCACTCACACGTTGAAGCTCACTCATCCTCCTGGCCTCTCCAGTACACGATTCATCTTCAGCCTCACAAGGTGCCACCGTGTCACGCCCTCGATTTTCAACATAATTTAATATCACATTTCGATACAAGATTCTCGCATAAGGTAAATAATACCCAAAATGATTTCCCACCTGTTCAATTTACAAACCAAATTTTCAAGTTCAAAGAATTACAACCTTGGCACCACAGCCCAAATTAACTTAAACTCAAGCACGAGTGTTTAGAAAAATTACAAACTTAAGTCAAAAGAGAATTCAAAAGTGAATTAGTTACAAAGTCATCTTTAACCGAAAGTAAGTCTATTACATAGATGAAAAAGTAACTAGTCAAATTAGCTTCCAAAAATCTTCATTTCGAATCACACCATAGCCTGCAATCGACTGCCCGGCATTTAAACCTGAAAAGAAGGATTTTATTGAGCTACACTAGCCCAGTAGAGAAATCTATACGCAAGTTATAAGAAAATATGCCGATTTATGTAACTAAAGTGAATGGATATAGACAGATATGCCCAAGGTTCATATGGCTATCGACAAGCAACACACTATGGCTAAAGGATTCTAGACAATCCTATATGTAACACCTATAGTCTCATATACCATCCCAAAGCCACAAGAATTCCCCACATCAATCACAAGTAATCACATTTGGTTCCTCAACCATTTCATCACATCATGTGTGTTTCCACATTCATTCCCATTTCACAATTGTTCACATTCCTCGATTCATCAACAACTTTCCTTTCTCATTCCCATTTGTCATCAAAAACTCTTTTTCCCCTTTTAAACAATCCAATTTAGCAAAAACCATTCTTTCTTTTGTTTTCCGATAATCTCATCTCATAACATCCAAGGTTTTCGCATGTATCGCTTGTTTCCGGTCATCTCACCGAATGTCCATGGTGATACCCGTTCATTTGCGTGATTCCGGTCGTCTCACCGAATGTCCATGGTGATACCCGTAGTGTCAATTCCAGTCGTCTCACCACTTCGTGGTGATACCCGTAGTGTCAAGCTTTCGTTGTGTCCGTAACCTCAAACAATCATTCATATCTCATTATACTACAAACCATCAACCATCACATATACCAACAAATAGATAAGCACACACATTTCCTTTAAGTATATCACCATAACCTACATAGCATATTGAACTCATAAGCAACCTTACGACTTGCTAACCACTAGCTTCCTCTCTAGTATCTCATAGAACAAGAGGTCAAGGAGTTTAAGATGATCAACAAGATGAAGTCACAAGGACACGAGTTACTAAGTTACCTTTCGGATCACTAGCCAAACTCACGACTACCCATCACACTCGCCACAACGTCTCATATAACCTACGGTACACCTAAACAACCTTACGGTTCATTTTCTATTTACAAAGGTACCAAGATTACCTTTAACGAGTATCGCAATGATTAGAACAATCAACAAACTATTGGAACCCAAGTAATCGAGTTTAGAGTTGATTAGAATATGATTGGAGAGTGTTAGAAGTGATCGGGAGCCAATACAATCGACGAATGATCAATAAAGTTCAAGAACAGTTTTCTGAGACAGAGGTACCAATACCTCAAAAAGTAGGTATTGGTACAAAATCAATCCAGTGAGCAATCCGAATCAAGGTACCAATACCTCAAAAAGTAGGTATTGGTACTAAGGTATTGATACTTCAAAAAGTAGGTATTGATACCACACGAATCCAGTAAACAATCAGAGCCAAGGTACCAATACCTCAAAAAGTAGGTATTGGTACCAATGCAACAGCAGGCGATTTTGCAGAAAATTCAAGAACGATCACAAACTCAAATTTCAACCAACTAAAGCACGATTTAGGCACATAATCATCATATAAACTCATAACGAGAGTAAGAAATCCCTACCTCGAATACCTTAGCCGAACCCCACGAGAGATCGAGCCCTAGCTTCCAAAATCGACTCCGAGAGCAATACACCTCCACCGAGCACTAACCAACGATATATGAGCTCCAATACGCGCGTAGAGGATGGATTGGAGGTTGATTGTCTTGGGTTTTGAGTTTGGGGTGGAGTTTTTGAGTTATAGGGGTGAGAGAGGGAGAGGAGCCGAGAGAGGGGAGGGAGACCGGGAGTTAGAGAGAGAGTAGGAGGAGTATTTTACTCCTCTACAAACAACCTTCCCACATTGACCCCAAATTGAATAATTCAATAAATCCCTCATTTCAATCCCTAATTCAAATAATCACTAAATAAACCTTTTTTTTTTTTTAATAAACATTTCAATAATTAAAAATTTTATGGGTCTCTACACGCCGCCTCTTCGCCCCCATCCTCACACGCTGCCGCTGCCTCTTCTCTCTCCACCACCACCGTGAAGGAAGAAACGGTGCGCTCCCTCTTTGTGATTTCTTGTATTCTTCCATTATCCTTCTCCAAAATGTCTTCTGATTTAATCATCGGTATGGAAAATCGCATGGGAGATGAAGATTTTCGGGTATTTTTATTGCATTAATGTAGTCGACCTTTCGTACTTGACACATTCAGTAGACTCGCAAATTCCCGCACCATTGTTTACTATCCTATATTGAGCACATTTCTCATCCTTAGAATGGCGCGAGAACTCCTGTTTTCTTAAATCGGACAATGTTGCTCCCTTTTTTGATCTGATCTTTCGATTTGAACCTTCTCTCTTGCATCTCTCTAACTGATTTCTGCCAGAAGATTGATTTCTCCTGGGTGGTTTTCGCTGCCCTTCCAATGTGTACTGTGAAGAAGCTTTAAAATCTTCTCATACATGGGATTATTTAATATCATGAGAAATACCTTCCCAGAATCCTCGGCTTCATGACTTTTGAGGTTTTTTGTGGCCTTGAACTCCTTTTGACCTCTAAACTAAACATCATGTCCCCAGCAGGTCTAGCGTATTGATTACTAATTCGCATCTTAAATTCCACAGAATCACACTTCAATCGCCATGTCAAGCGTTGTTCACATGCATGTTACCTGTCAAAACATGTTACAAGGCAGTTCTTAGTAACATCCATCATAAGTTTAACTAGAGATGAGTGGTTCTAGTTCTTGTAAGTTGTAAGAATGAAGTTAGAATTGCATTAATTAACTCAAGTGAAACAGGCAAGGATTTGGAAGAACCGCGTTCTGTTCCTAGTAGTATGTGCTTACATTTGCAATTGGTTCAACTGAATTTGCTTACATTCCAAATTGGGCTTCCACTAAATAGGACAGTAGGCCCAATGCTCATCCTTTGTTCAACTGAATTTTCTTTTCTTAAAGCTGTAGAACAAAACATCATTAATGTTTGTCATGCCTTCTTTTTGTAATTCGCAGAATGTGCTTACATTGGCAATTGGTGCTCGTTCTAGTATACCTTAGAACCTATATCATTATATGTATAGTCAGCAGCAATGGATTGATTTCCAAATGTGGCAGGCCTTGTATTCTTGCATTGTTCTCATGCTTCAGAAATTTGTTGTTACTGCGGTTAATTTAGTAATCCTAACACCTTCAGAAATTTGTTGTTATGGGGCTTTGTGTTGGCTTTAATTGGAGCCCCACCTAGTGTATTAGTTCTCATGCTTTTGAATGGCTGAATCCACCCGATATTTGTTTCAAAACGTGATCATATTCATGCAATTGTAAAGTCATGTTAATCCTTTTCTCTCGCACTCACGTGCATGCAATCACTTTTTCAGCTATTCGGTGCCCATGTCTATTATATGGGTTTGCTCTAATGTTTAACTATCAACTTTTTGAATTGAAGCACTTAACCAACTATATGTTTTTCTACATTCATTGTGAACTACAGAATTGTGCATCAGACAGCAAAGTGACTGTCGCCAAAGGGCTCCAATCATTCCAAAGACCTTGGTAAGCTCACTATGTGTTCTTTTCCAATTTGGTTCCCTACATGACAATTTTTTTACGAGGCCTTCCTAGTGTATTGATTCAATTGTGTTTGTGTTTCCCAACATGACAATTTTTTTACGATTTTTTTTCAATCTAATGCAATTCAATGGAAAAAAAGAACTTACACAATTTTTTTACTAGATGGTGGTGTGGCTATTAACTTATTCATTGGAGTTTCATGCATTTTATGTGGTGGTTCTAAAGAACCAAAAGATGAGGTCAACTTTTCCATCTTAGAAAATGCCAAACCGAACCTGAAAAAGGCCATACAGAGTTACAAAGTTAAAAGAAGCGATTCAGTATTGGTATTGTTTTGGAATTTACAGAGTTTAAAGTGTAGAAATTGCGTGTCATTTCTCGTTCGTATGGGAGCTAAGTTAGTGGTGACAAGGGTTTTGTATAATGTGTGTTGTGAATTTGTGTTTCAGATATGCATAGATATCCTTGGCTTGGAGCCATGGACAACATAGTGTTTAGAAATTTGCAGCTGGTTTTCATTGTTAGAAAGGATTTTAGATCCAGTATAACTGGACCCGTTGTTGCATTTGACCATGTGGGATGCTAATAGCTACAGGAAAATGAGTGAGACTAATTACCTGTTATGGGAAATTGAATTGTATTGTATGCACTACCTGTAGTTGTCCAATGTACTTCCAAAGTTCCAATCCCTAAGTGCAAAGGCTATTATTATACATAACATCCGGTTGATAAGTTGGTTTGTCCTCATCTTTCTAGCAATTACCCGTTAATTCTTTTACTGTCTTTGTTCCACCTTATTTTCCTGTAGCATTTTTAAGAACCCTGACCTCATCTGATAGGGTGTTGAGTCTTACATCAGAAGTTTACATGGGAGATCCTGGGTTTAAAGTAGGAGCAAAGATTGTGGTTTTAGGGTGGGGGTGTGCCTTGTAACAACCCTATCTGTTTTGGAGTGTCTAGTTGCTTGGAAGCATACATTTTGGATTCTGGGTATATAAGTAGGATCGATGAACCAAATTGTCTTTCCCATGATAATCATTTTGACTGAGCCTATACAGTTATTCGTCTCCTTATTGTACATAGTCAATGGATGAGGAAAACACCCCCTTTTGCCACATAATAATACTTTTGCTATTGCAGTTACAATTGTTGTGGTTGCTGTTCCTGAGGGATTGCCACTTGTATCCGTAGTGACAAAACTGGAACACTAACTACTAACCACATGACTGTTGTAAAAGCGTGCATCGGTGGAAAAATAAAAGAAATTAGCAGCTCTATGGATACTTCTACCTTTTGCTCTGAGATTCCTGATTCTTCCTTGAAAATGCGAGCCGAGTGGATAAAGTCCGTCATGAACGAAATATAATCAGCTTATACATGTAAGTTACCTCTTCGTTTGTTTAGATGGCTTTGATCAAGAATGTAGGTTGTAGCTTGTTAATTGTGTTGCATTGGGAGTGTTGAGATTAGTTTCAAGCTTTGGAAATGTTGGTCATTTGCTTGGAGCTATTTTATGAGCTCCTATGTGAACATTCATTTGACTGGCAACTCTCCTACTCACCTTCAACATCTCATATCTCGAATGCACTCTGCATTTTCTATGAAGGAACTTGGCTCTCTTTCATATTTTCTGGGTATTGCTGTTCAATCTTGTGCTAAGGGCCTTTTCTTATCTCAGTCTAAATAAGCTAGAGAAATCCTCCACAAAGCTGGTCTTGCTTATTGTAAGCCCTGCATTTCTCCTTCAGTGATCAAGCCTACCTCCTCTTCTGTGTCCTCTGCCCCCTTTGCTTCTCTAGTTCTTTTTAGGAGTATTGTAGGTGCTCTCCAATATCTCACTATTACTCGTCCCGATCTTGCCTTTGCTGTCAACCAAGCCTGCCAACATATGCATTCTCCTACCGTTGGTGACTTTGCAGCAGTGAAACGATTGCTCAGATATCTTAAGGGTACTATTGATCATGGTCTGATTTATCAACCTTCCTCATTTGAGCTTCATGCTTTCTCTGATTCTGATTGGGGTGGGGACTGCCCTGCCCTTAAGTCTTCTTCTGGCTATTGTGTGTATCTTGGTGACAATCTTCTTCTGGCTCTCTTGCTCACACTGCTGCTGAATTGAGTTGGCTTCAAATGCTTCTTCATGACCTTCATATTCCGGTTACTTCCACTCCGGTGTTGTGGTGTGATAACACCTCTGTTATTGCCTTGGCCACGAATATGATTAGAGTACTGAATCTAATGTATCCTCACTGTAGAACGATGGGTCTAGTTACACCATAGTGTAGCTGTGGTAAGTTGAGTCAGTTAGTGGAAGTATGTAGTGGAGTGGAGGTGCTAGTTGTTGACAGCTGTATTAGTTCATGTAGTTCGTCTTTACTCTTGTATAAAGTTGTATTCTGTATAAATTCCTGAATCAAGAATGGACCTTCATTTTATAAGAATGTTTGTTGACATGCAAACGGAATTTTGCCTGCATGTTTGAGCTTAAACCAGTCGTATCTGTTGTTAGTAGTATTCATGATAGCCAGGCCTTGTTCTTTGGTTCTTCAGTTGTTGTTTCACTTTCTCTGTCGTGGTCTATAGATTACTATGTTTCTTGTTGGCAACTAGGTAGCATTTTGGATATGGCACATTCTCTTAAAAAGGAGAAGACTTTTTTATTATGTTGATTTTGCTGTTGCCATGATGTTGATGTGAAGTGCTCTATTAGCCTGCTGCTAGTTCTACTTCTCTTGATGCTGCTACTTTTTGCTTGGAGTTCTTGATCTTATTTATGTGAGTTTGGTTCTAAAGATATGTTTTCTGCTGAATTAATTTAGGCATGCTCTGAGAATGACGAAGTGCTTGAAATTGGCTTCAGAGAATGATGTAGTGCTATTCGTTGTAGCTTAGGACATAACTCCATGCTTATAGTTCAAGTTTTCTTCGTCTTTTTTGTTGTTGAAGCTTTTGTTCGATCTGCATTTTTTATGCATTTTCAGAAATTTGATTGATCTTATATTGAAAGTAGGTTTTTTGGCACCATGTTTCTATCTCTGATATGTTTTGGGCAAGATGCAGTATCATTTATGCATATTTCGTATGGCAATGTCTTTTGTTTTGGAGATGAATATATATTTTGTGTGTATTTATTATTGGTTACAGATTCGGGTATCTTTTAAATGCAAAAAAAAAAAAAGTATCTTTCAATCACGGTTCTAGACTGTGATGATAAGAACATTTAATTACGCTTTTAGACGAAAACCGTGATCTAAAAACCACAAAAGACCACACCTAACTATTTTCCATCTCATTTTTTAGACATGAAAGATCACAGTTTTTGGTGGTGATTGTTATCTACATACAGTCACAGTTTTTTAAGAAAAGTGTGATAAAAAACCCAGGACGGAACACGCGGGTGAGTTTCTATCTCTGTTTTGCCTAGAAACGATCATACCTTTTGGGTGTGATTGTTTCTATCTTTCAATCACGGCTTATAACAGTGATAAAAAAGAGTGATTTACAATCACACTCAAATCTATCATGGTAGCGCAAGTGTGATGGAAAACTAACAATCACTGGAAATAGCTGTGATTGTTATGCTTTATTGTAGTAGTGTTAAAGCCTCAATGTTGGAGCTTTGAAGTTAAAGAAAGCTTTCTACTAAAGGTGGATGTTTGGATAAAAGATGGAGTTAATTGTAGCTATAGGAATTTTTATTCGTGTCACTTGTAGAACGAAACTGATTATGCTCCTCCAACAAAGACCACAATTGTTGTCATCATAGGTAAGCTCTCTCGACCATCTTCAGAATAGTTTTCTTAATTTGCCAATGGCCTCTGATATGGGTTTCTAAATGGGTTTTGTTTATTCTCGAAAACCCTTTTCTAAACGTGAGATGCCCATTAGTTTACCCCATTTTTGAACATTTGATGTAATTTTGAGATACTTTGTTTAAGTAGTTTGAATATGTTTAGTTTATGTAGAAGCTTAACATGGTAGTTACTGGAAAATGGGCTTTCCAGTGTGGAAGACTTGAAATCATGTTTTAGTTGTCGCTCAATCTTATCAAGTGTAGCATGCCTTCCGGATTATGAGGAAGTTATGTTTAAACATGGTTGTCGTCGAACTATGTTTACCAGAGCAAGATCGTGTTGCTAGAAGTATTGGAAGAAATTCTGATTATATATAACCTTTTGTACTGATTTGTGGTATGTTTGATCAGGTAACTTATTGACTATTCTGTGGAATGGAGGCAACAACTCTTTGGCATAGTAGTACGTGATTTCTACTTTTGGTTTTAGTTTCTGTTAAGTAAATTGCACTCTTTCTATCATGGTCTCTATCTCTTTCTTTCTTTATGGATTTCTGAAACTAATTTTTGTTTAGTATTTTAACTAGGTAAAAGGAGTGGGAGATTAAAAACTTGATTTTGTTCAGTACTAGACAATTAGGATAGCCACATAAGCCCTAAAAATTCAAAATGGCTTCAGAAGAATCTTACAGGCATAGCTTTTTGTTGTAATTGAAAGATGATTTCATATTTGAAATAGTTTGTGGGATTTAGGTAGTTGTTCGAAAGAAGACATCTAGCAAGCTGCGAATTTCGTCTTATTATTATTTTTTTGGTTTTTGTTGGATTTTGGTTCTTACAGCACATGATGAGTCTATTCACTATACTTACATGATTAGTGCGTATATGATGCTAATAGTGTGTATACGATGTTATTTTGCTAACAAAACTGAAATGGGTCTCCAATTATCTTGACTTCGAATTTCAGCGAGTAGCCTTCTTGGTATTGCCTTCTTTATCCAATGTTGGTAAAGGAAAAAGGAAAAATTGATTTAAATTTTGGTTATGTATATGGTAAACTCTATCTTTGTCTTTTGCTTATTATTAGTGAATCTCATCAGACTCATTGATACGAGAGCATTGCAGGAAAACTGTATTGTTAGTAGATGTTTTCGTTGGATTCCGGTGGTAAGTGCCTTCAGCCACTGGTAAGTAAAGAAATGACATTTGCTTTAGTTTACTTTGTTTTTTAAGTTTATATGGAAGCTCATTGGTGATTGGTTGTTCAGGATGATAATTCAGGTGGTCTATTACATATAGGTTTTTGGTAAATCGAATGTAGACTCGCCCTTGCAGGGTATGTGTCTTGACTCCTATTGTACTTATGTACTTATGTAAAGAAACAACCTACAGTATCAAATTTATTTTTTTAGGGAGCTTTTTCTATATGTAAATGCATTCGCTAAAAGAAATGCCTTAATGGAATTTGATTATGTTGGCTTCATTTTGTTTATATGGATTGTATTTTTTTTTAATTCTCTTGCGGGTGACTATGATTATCAGGGAAGAATACTTTTTTAGAACGAATTCAAAATATACTGCATCGTGCCTTCATGCATGGGTTGATTAGAAGTAGAGAAGGATAATTCAATTTAATTATGTTCAAAATGCGTTGCGCCGTGCCTTCAGGCACGGGCACAATCCCTAGTATACAAACTATTAGAACTCCATGGCCCCATAGGTGGGTTTTGGCGAGAGAAATCAGTAGAGTAATGTGTTTTTTCCCAAAATGTATATTGGTTTCCCTCTAAATGGCCAGATGTAGACCATTTCAGCATTTCCATATATTTTTTGGATGGAAAGTTAATGACATGTGGAAAATTGATGGGTTTTTAAATAGGTCAGGTGTTTTCTTTGATAATATTAAAAGGTCATGTGCCTATACGTGATTTGTACGAAAGGGTAGGTGCCATTTTGAAATTTTTCTTTTAAACATTTAAATGATATTCGTTTGGAGTCCCAAAACTCAATTCCTCTCTCTACTCATAGTGTCCCTTAATTTTTTTTTTTAAATTTATTAATCTCATTTCTCTTTCTATGTGACTATGTCTCTCCTATCCAAAAAATCCTTCCTCAAAATATAAACAAAACAAATCTTGAAATTTCAAAATTTTGTTGTTATAGTCTAGCCCCTGGGTACTTACAAAATTATGGTTCCGTCCACTTGTGTACACTCTTAACTGAGATCTTTCTAGAAAAACTTGGGAAGGGATGTTGTTGGGGGGGGGGGGGGTTTGGGTGGCCTTTCGGGTGGTGGAGAGAGAGAGAATGTGAGCTAGATATTTTTTGATTGGTACTTTGGAGAATTCGAGCAGGATCACCTGTCGAAGGATTTCTTCAGAAATCCTGAGAAATTTGCTGAAAAGGGCAGGCTGACTAACAGAATCCGAATCTGCTCGAGCAAAAGCGAGACCCATCGAGCGATTTCTGCCGGCTTGAACTTTCGATTGAGATGAAGAGACTCCAAACTGTTCCCAGCTCGAGTTAATTCAGCTGATATACTTAACAAGACTGTGAACATACCTTTAAACTTTCTGAAACCCAACATCCAAGATCCATGAGTGATCAGAAACTCTCAATCTCATAGTATTAGATTACAACGAGATCAGGTCAATGAATCACCACACAGTAACAAGCATTCGTCGATGGAATAGCCAAACAAATAAAGTAACTATAGGACCAAAGACGCGCGCACAAAAAGAGAGAGCGAATTGTGCAATGTTTGTAAGGAGTCTCATGTCACTCGTTCACACTTCACAGCATAAAAACATATCGCCTTGGCCGGTCTTAAATTTGAAGCTTCATAATTTCCAATTAGAGGTCACCTTCGTGTATTTTGGCGAGGGTCACAAGGGCATTAGTGATGATGCTTAAAATGACAGTACATTTCGCATAAAAAGTGCATGCAAGGATTGACTGTAGAAGCATTTTAAACTTTGTTGGGAAAAACTTTTAAGATGCCTGTTAAGTGCACCCTTGTTCCATTACAAGCTCTACTACTACACATATCAAGGCACACAAAGCAGTACTCAAAAAACAACTGTGATTCTATGCCAAAGACTTACACATCTCATCCGGCAGCTTTAATGTTTTAATTTCCTCCTCAAAAACATCTGGAGAAGAGTCGAGCTCTAGCAAAGGCTTCCATTGGGGGGGGGGGGATTGATACTCGTCAAACCAAAGGCTTCCATCTTATGAACATTGTAGGTATAACTTCTGGATATCAGTTTGATTGATGCTCCCTCCACATACCCCTTTCTGAATCGTAAGAAGATTGATCTCCCACTTCACAGTAACTGTAGATTCTCATTTCACAAATGGAACCCCAGAAGGAAGCCGACGGGCATATTCATCATACTCGGACCCAAAAAACTGCCTCAAGAAATACTCCTCATACGGTCTCTGTCTTGCAAACAAGTTCCAAACAACAGCAAATGCAACTGTTGATATCGGATTGCCCAGCATTATCTGAGTGAGTGCCAATCGACCAAATGAAAAATTCACAATATCATGTATGACAAACAAAGCTATAGGCTCCACTAGTGACTAATTTGTGATGGTCCTCGTGATAAATCTTAATAAGATGTGTGAAGGCCTGAGCAGCTATTATAATTGCCATCTTCCGTATGACTTCCCCCATTACAAGCATTGCAAGTCCAATGCTACTGATCCACCAGTGTTCCTTTAACCCAGGGAAGAAGTAAACTTCCAAACTACTCTAGGAGTGCAAAAGTCATAGCCAGAATATAACTTTTGGAAAGCAAAAGAGACCTCAGCGTCACATTTGATCTCCCGTGCAAGGATTGTGCCAGTAAGTATTCAAATACAATGAAGAAAATTATTGCCAACAACAGTTGCAACACCTGTCGGCAAGCTGTGTAGCTGAAGATTTCTGCCATTGTTTCCAAATGAAGCAAATCAATCTTTCTTCATATATATATAATTGATTTTAGCGAGATCCTTGTATTACTTCAAACCTGAAAAGGTAGCAGATCTGGACAACTGTACTAGGAAAACTAGGATTCCACAGCATGCTGAAGATGCTTCAAGAAAGATATTTCCTGCAGAGTTGTGTCGTTCATGAATCAATTTTTGCTAAAGCCTTTGAACCATTGTAGAAACTTATCAACAGGATTGTGCGTGGAATACTCGAAAGCATGTAATGAGTTGAGTTTTTTCAAAATAAATTGGATTTTAGTTTGGATTTTTTGGAAAGGTGCTCAATGAGATTTTTGTGAAAGGTTGCTACACTTTTTCACATAAATTGTGACTTTATGTAAATAGTTGTAACACCCATTAAATTAGGGTGTATTCGTTTGGAAAAGAATGTGAAACATGAGGGTGGCCTCCAAGAGACATGAACCTTCTAATTAAATGTTTCACGAAAGGGTGCTTACCAAGAGACATGTTTCCTTCTAATTAAATGTTTTCAATAGACATGACCTCTCCTAACTAGTGTCTTTAAAAGACATGACCATTCTAATGTGTTGCCGGTGTTTGATATAGGTTGGGCTTAGGGTTTGTTTTGGTTCTTGTTTTGGGTGATGCCCATGTGGATTCTGGGTTTTATTTTTTAGTGCCTGGCCGTCTGTGTGTTGGTGGACTTTGACCCACTTTTTTCTTTTCTTTTATTCAATCCTTGGTTGGGCTCCCCTCTCTTTCTCCTCCCATTTGATGTACCTCTTATCAAGTATTTTTAATAAAACTTGTGTTACCTATAAAATAATAATAATAATAAAGTTGCAAGTTACTATTTGTTGGTTGTGGTAAATCTTAGTCCCACATCGCCTACTCATTAACATATGAGGCATTCTTGATTTGGTAATGTGCCGGAGCGGTTCAGTTGTTCCCGGTTCAATTGTTCATGTTAGCCATTAGGGTATAATAAGTACACGCATATTCTCTCCCTCCAATCCTCGGTGTAACCTGTCGCTAAGAGCTCTCTCTGTCTTCTATATAGGACAAGCTGTTGATAAGAGCTCTCTCTGCCTTCTGTATAGGACAAGATTCTGAAAGATTTTATTCTTATTTTTATGATTCTAGAATCATAAAAATAAGGATACAAAATCTTATTTAGAATTAGAATTTTATTTTGAAATTATATTATTAAGAAATCTTATTTGTGCAGCATGTTTTGCACATTTTTAATTTTCTTGTTTTAACAGGATTTAAGATTTCTTTTAAGAATTTTATTTCCTTTCCTTTTAGGATTTTATAAGTCTTTTATTTTATTTTATTATTTATAATTTCTTGACTGGCAAGAAATTGCCTTACCTAGATTCCTACATAAAATAGGATTTCTCTACTAGTATAAATAAGGGTTGTAACCTATTCAATTATTCAACTTTTACATCAATTATATTCAGAATTTCTCTCTTTTTTCCTTGTGCGTAAGGTGTAAGGTTTGCTCGTACACTCGTTTGTTAATTCCACAGCCACTGGCTTCTCATTCTCGTAAGCCTCCTCTCCTCTCTCTTTGATACGCAAATGAGCTTGCGTGTACATATATTCTGTATGAATATATATAATTGCTTCAACTGTTTCTTCTCCGATCTATCCTTTTTGGTCCTTTGGAGAACTCGAGCAGAATCACCTGTCGAAGGATTTCTTCAGAAATCCTGAGAAGCAGGCTGACTAACAGAATCCGAATCTGCTCGAGCAAAAGTGAGACCGATCGAGCAATTTCTGTTGGCTTGAACTTTCGATTGAGATGAAGAGACTCCAAATTGTTCCTAGCTTGAGTTAATTCAGCGGAAATACTTAACAACATTGAAAATACCTTTAAACTTTCCGAAACCCAACAACCAAGATCCATGAGTGATCAGAAACTCTCAATCTCATAGTAGTTTTGTGTCAAATTTTTGTGGATTATTTGTCCTCTCGTCGAGGGCAAATCAGAAACGTAAAAAATAATTTTGATTTTTACCAAATATTTTTTATATTTCTCAAAAGCCCAATGCTTTTATCTTGGGTATTTTTAAAATATTAAAAATTACTCTTTCAGTTCTTTTCGACGAATCAATATTAATCTACAAAAATTTGGATGCAAAACTATTAAACTCGATTTTTTTTTTTTGAATAGGGAAAAATGCCCTAAAATCCCAGAAAGCTAAGGAGTTATTTTTGAAATACCAAATCTCAATTTCAATCCTCGTAGTTTGCTTATGAGTGGTTTCTTTTTCAATAAATCATAAGCTTTTATGCATTTTAGTACTTTTTTTTTTGTTGAAACATGGCATCAGAGTGTCCACCCGAGGAAAAAGTCTCTCCATAGTACTATATTGTATAGATGGTATTTTTCAAGTATGGATCGATTGGATTTACGTATGCTAAGCTGGATTGCATTTAATTATATCATTCATTTAGGTATTGGAACTATGGATGTTTAGTTTTGTCCATATTTTGCAATTTAAACTTGAAAAAAAAATTATATAAATAAATAAATATACACGTGACATGTCCCCGTGTCCTTATCCCCATTTATTTTTGAATCCCCATTCTTGTTTCTGTGTCTGATCATCTTAGCTAATACCGTTGTACACCTTACCACCCTCATGTTCAAAACATGACACAAACTTCCTCCTACTTAAGAAATCTGGTATACCAATGACTGAATATAAGAATTGACGTTTATTACTCTTCATATATTCCTCGAGCCCTGCTATTCGCAAGAAAGATTTACAGGAAACTACACAAAGAAAACACATTTGAGCTTATTCCGGGTCCCCAAAAAACTAGAAAAATATCCAAAAGTAATACTTACCAATGTCTGTTGGAGTTAATTTTTTACAGGGTACCATAAAATAATATTCAAAAATTTATGGATATTTTTCTAGATTTTTTGGGATCCGAAATGAGCTCAAACGCGTTTTTCTTTCCATAGTTCCCTACAAATCGTGAAGGGGAAGGGAGAGTCTAAGATAAATGATGATGCCATAATGGGAAAAAGAAAAAAGAAAAAGAGCGTGTATCTGTCTTCAACATTCTTTGAACATGTCATGTGCTTCAGATGCTATTTTCCATCCAAAATTTTACTTAACAGAATACTAATGGGTGGTGGTAAGTGCCAAAATGCAATTGGGTTAAGGAGGTTAAGCGTCTTTGAGTTCATACATCAAGTGGGTAACTCGTAAACGGGTCATAGTTCTAGGGGGTTAAAAAGTAATTTACCCATTGATGAATTAGCGTAAGATGGGGAAGGGTAATGTGAAGAAATCATTATGTTCGACAGCATTGATCAATCTTTGTTCACGTTTATCCAATTCCTCTAGTCATCTAGTCGTAAACGGGTTATATATGCTTGATGCCTTTTTTGATTTGGTTAAATCCAATTCCACTACTCATCTAGTCGTCTTCATGTTCATTTTTCTTACACATTCTTTTTGTTTGTTCATTTTGGTGTCAGATACGACATGGATGTTAGGTATTCCTATCGTTGTCAACAAGATGATAGCATTATCCCAGAGAAGGAGAAAGGGCAGTATGATGGCTTTTATATTGATCCGATCAACTAAACTGTTAAAAGGACGGACCAGAAAATAGTGATTTTAAATCAATTTCATTTCCAAGATAATAAAGTAACATTCACCACCCCATTGCATCATCAATTGCAAAGGAGCGCTCTGATTTCATTTGTAGAGAACTCTCAAAAGAACTTTAGAGGCTCATTAACGAGGTGACAAATATGCCAAGTGATGGAGCAACTGTGGATTTGACAAATATGCAAGTATTCATGGTGACTGAAAACTAATGTGCAAATTAAGAATGTGGTCGAGTAGAAATTACTGTAGTCTAGGCGAAGCGGAAGCGATAGTGTTACTAAAATTTCTGTTTTCTTTTCAATCGACGGAGAATCGATGGGAATTTCTGTTTGTGAGTTGCTGGAATGTGGATGTGAAAAGTGGAGTTTGGTTCCTTGCCGTATTTCAGGACTTCTTTGGAAACAAACAATGAAGTGGATGAAGTATGGAAGAAGATTAACAAAATGGACTTTATTAACCCTCAAAGTAGAAGAACAATCAACCGAGAAGATTGAGTGAACGATTACAAGTTAACTCTACTCCTAGAAATGAAAAGATAAAGGCCTGATTGGCGTTGTTTGTGTGTCCTTCAAACTGCTCTGATCTTGATTATAAATAGAAGCTCTCCAATTTGAATTTGAATCTTCCCTCC
>BPLS01013016.1:0-14326 GCA_019656275.1 Rhododendron kiyosumense | reverse complement strand
GAAACAGCAGTTCCGGAATTAGCAGTTGTAACTCCTTCAAAACTCGATTAAGTAACTGCCTCAACTGCTTCTCATGCCCACGTCTGACAATTTGTTTTGTTGATCGTGCATAATGCTTGTTTCAATCGTGGAAGCATGGGGCTTACTTCTCCTTGACACCTGTCATCTGATCGATGGATCAGGAAACCATAAAAGACGCCACGTGTTGACCAATCGATGTGCAAGACTTTTTATAGTTTCACCATCGATTAGGTTCATTTCTAAATAATGAAGTTAAGTCCATTTTATTCCTTTAGTTGCCCGTAATTTCCTTTGCCACGTGTCACCCAATCGATGGGTAAAAAGGAATTTATTATTTTATGTTACAAACAATGCCCCCCTTATTTATTTGAGTTAAAATCATTTAACTCGAGTAAATAATTCCTTCACCTTTTAAAAGGCGTGATTAACACACGGGGTTTTTCCAACGTATATATATACCTTTCGTTTATAAAATTTAGGGCAACGTCGCACTATTATCCCCTTGCAAACCATCAATTTCTGTATCGATGGCGCCTAAGAAAGCTCAACCAAGCAAGGTTATGGCTTCAAAGACTGCTTCCAAATCGCAAACCAGTAAAAATGAAGAGTCGAGTTCTCCGGAATCTGAAACTCCAACGGAAACCTATAGCTTAAGGTACCCTCAATGTTTAAGGGAAGCTACTCAACTAAATCTTTATTTTGTTCCTGTAGTTACTCATCCCACCAAATTCGTTTTGGGACCTATTTATTTTCCCAATTCCCCTGGGGAACTACCGACTTATTACCCGGTAAATTTCGATGAACCTTTACTCCTTTCACTTCCAGGTCTTCATCGTACTGGCTGGACCACCAAAGGGTCCATCCGCTCTTGGCCCACTGTTTTCCCTTCGTGGGCAAAATGGGTCGATCGTATGAGGAGATACTTACATCTCTCATGGCATGCAATGGGTATTTATGAAGCCATAGACCTTTCTACACAGGCCTTTGAATTTAACCCTAATTTGATTGCTGCTGCTGCTTGTTTCTGGTCTGTTTCATCTAACACTTTTGTGTTCCCAAATGGTCCTATGAGTCCCACTGTGTTGGACATCATTCATCTAACTGGCTTATCAAGTATGGGTACAGAGGTTAATGCCGTTCTAGACCATCAGCCCTGTGATCCACCATTTGAGGGCTCTGATAACTCATGGAGTTATTCTAATTTCATATCTGTCTTTTGCACTTCTGACCTTAAAGAGCCATCCTTTACTGAGAAGGTAGCGTTTTACCTATATTGGCTCAATTAATACGTGCTATGTGTAGCTGGTGTCAAGATTACCAAAGAATACCTTCGTTTAGCCATCTGCTTGGCCCAGGATGCAAAGCTTGCATTAGCTTCGTTTGTGCTAGGGACATTGTATAAAGGATTATGGGTTTTTACACAAAACAAGATTACTAGTAATTGTGGTGGTCCGTTCTGGATTCTTCAAGCATGGCTATATGCTTATTTCCCATATCTCAAACCCTTAAGCGTTTATCCCAAAAGGAAAGATGGAGGTTCCTGTTTGAGTTATGCAGAATATTTACTGGCTCATGAACCCACAAATGAGGATGCATCCTTTAAGAGGTATTTCAAGGCCTTTTATTGCCCTGCTTTGTCAGAATTCCCTACTTGGCTTCCTTTTAAGGATTGCCAATACTCAACATCAAAGACAATAGAACCTATTCTTCAATTTTTGGTTCCAGCCCAAACGGTCAACGAGTTTTGGGCTAGCATCTTAATCCCAAGGTTTCTATCGATAGGGTTCTCTCCATCGAGCACGCGGTATTCAAATTGCAGTTTTGAGGTTTATATGCCAAACCAATGTGCTAGGCAATTTGGCTTGGTACAAGGGATCCCTGTCCCCTACACTCATCCTAGGATCAAAGATTTGGCCAAAACCAGACCAAATTTGACCAAAACCTCTTTGATCAAGGAGCTAATTGGTCAATATCAAGGGATCAAGGCTGGTTTTCAATTGGTCAGTTTTGTGGCTGATCCTTCTTCAACTTCAGAATTTAAACTGTTTTGGGACTGCATCAAGCCCATCATCTTCAACAAAGAGTTAGACAATTGCCTTTTGAGGCTTGATTCTGAGAAAACTCCGTCAGGTATTTATTATTTCGTTTATGAAATTGATCCTTCATTTAATTGGTCAATATAGAGCTACTTTCTTACCATCAATTTCCTATAGTCTTAGTTCCTAAGAAGACTTCAGTTCTTGGGCAAAAGAGTCAAGATAAAGGGAAAAAACCAGAAGTCTCTCCTTCAACCAAGAAAAGAACCAGGAGTTTCCGAACCCAAGATACATTGCAAAATCCTCCACTCATGGCAGATGCAATGAAAAGACCCCAATTACCCATGCAACAAAGGAAATTTACCGAACTAGCTGCGGATTCAGAAATATTGATAGCATTTCAAAGGGTAAGAATTTAATTCATTGGACTTATGCATCATATTTTAGTCCATTATTGATTTACTTTTCTTTATCTTAATGTCAGAAAACAAGGAGGAAGCTCCAATTACCTCAATCAGATGATGAAGGTGAAAAGGATAAAGGTTCAACCACTGTTCCATCAACTCCTGTTAAGCTCTCGACTATGGGTGAACCTATTCTTCCATCGATTACACCATCGAAATGTCCATCGATCATTTCGGATACGAGTGACAAACTCTTAAGTGCGAAGTCAAAGGATATCATACTAGAGATTCACACCTTTGACCCTATTTCTGATCTCATCTTGAACGCCAACCCCAATTTCCTTATGCCTTTGGAAATTGAGTCCTCTGTGGAAAAAGAGACTTTCAACGCTGAACATTCAGTTATCCATTCTCCCATTTGAGGAGAAATGTTACCAGAGCCATCTCTTCCCGTAGAACCCATAACAGGGGTTACTGAAATTCTTGAGCACTCGCATTCTGAAGTTGGAATTGAAGCTCCAGTTTTAGTTGCTGAACCTACATCTTCATTAGCCTCTCCGTCATCTGTTAATGGGGCTAATATTGATTTGACAACTCAGTCGCCCACCACTGATTTGGACAACATGCTGACAAAGACCAAGAAGTATTCAGAATTCTTTTCAAGGTCAATCTCCGAATTTTCTGAATCTCTATCCCCTTCAGTTCCATCGGACCTTAGTGAAGAGGCTAAAGATGAGATAAAGACCTTTTTTGAGTTAGTTGAGCTTCCCCTGTCAGAAGTTGCTACTGATCATGCCTCAACTTTCACTAGCTGTGTGAACTATTTGATTTCCAAGAAGGTCTTTCCCTTATCTGAGCAAATCAAACTTGAAGAGTTTGGCTCGATAATCAATGAGAGTTTGACAATAGCAGCCTATTGTCAACAAAAAATGAAGAATAAGTAGGAGACCCTTAATCAATTTGCGGTCATCTCAACAAAATTAGATACCATGGGCAACAACATTCACCAACTGAAAGGTGAACTGCAACAAATTGAGGATGAAAAGGCTCAACTCCTTGCACGTTTGGCTCAGCTTGACAAACAGCAAAAGGTTTTGTTAGCACAAAAGGAGCTGATCAATCATGAGTTGTCCAAAATTTCTTGTGATGAATCAGGAACTAGAGCCATCATAGCAATGGCTAACACTGATCTGCTGAAATACCAAGAAAAATACAATGCCACGAATGGCAGATGGAGTTATTTTTCTAAGCTGTTCACGGATAGCAAGTTTAAGCATAGCTATTCTTCTATGTAAACAACTGCACATTTAGCCTATATGTTTCAGGCTTTTAGTTATGTTTTTATTCTTTTGTAATAGCAAGCCTCTTCTTAGGCTTTCTTTCTGAATTTTAGTCCCTTATGGCAAACATGTCTGTGTTCTTTCAATTGCGTTTATTTTTCTCATCTCTGCCTTTGTCATAATCAATCTTATTTCAAAATCGATGGGATAAATATAAAATTTCACCTGTTTACCAATTAAATCACTAATTAGGACTATTTTGTTAGCCCTCATCTCTTGGGCTACTTTACTTGGAAATTTAAACCATCATCCGACTTTTCCTCTTTTTGATAGTGGATATGAATCATGACTGAACATTAACTACTCATCAGTTAAAACTCAACCATTGACACTTCATGGGAGAAGCTAACCGTCTCCCCATTTCCTGATAATGGAGATAATCAAGCGTAATAACTGCCCACTCAGTATGCTTAGGGAACTGAATCGTTTTCAACTACTCCTTTATAAATTAAACCTTTATGAAATAGGTTTAATATCTATTCTCAATCAAACCATCTTAAACTCTTCTTTTCGTAACCTGTTTATCCACGGATCGATTGAACTCATGGAAATTGATCTAAACAACCCTTCATCTTCCTCTGTTAATCAATCGCTTTCTCCCATTATGGCCATTTCTGGCTGGGATGATCCTTTGCCATCCAATCCTCCAGTTAATTGGAGTATTAATCCACCCACTGAAAGGGTGGTTGTGAGGATGGAGGAGCCTCCTTTATATCCAAACTCAAGCATTCGACGTTCGCACGTCAAAGTGAGTTATCAATTCCCTTGGGTTAGAGAAGAACCGATGGCAATGCTGTTGGATTCACTGCTTTCCATGCACTATAGGCCAATACCATTTCAACTGGCAGACGCAGGTGGCAAACCGAGCCTAAAGAGTCATGAATCTCTCTTCGAAAGAGCCAAAAATCAGCAATCATATTGGAAAGAAGTAGTGAGAAAGCCATGTTTCCCAACTGGCTTTTCTGATGATCAACCCAACATATCACCTCTTCCTGAAAACCCTGATTGGTTCCAAGAACTAGAAAAAATCAGGTATAATCCTCCATTATCTCATGCCCATGTAGGGTATTCGATTTATGGAGAGTCTGATGAGAACACAGCCAAAGAGCTACTGGCTGCTTTTGCCTTCCTGGATGTCCACATCCTAGAAGAGCAAATTCCATATTTGAATTTCTTGTGGGCTTGTGAAACTCTCCAGTTCTACGCGAGTAACCTCATCACTACTCACCTTCATGGGTTTAAGTCTGCATTGCCTCTCATAAAGTTATGGATGAAGACCAGCACAGCCGCCCACTATGACCCTTTTTGGGCTGATTATGAAGTGCGCCATGAAAGAGTGGTAAAACTTCATTACAAGGTTTTGGATCTAAACAACTCCCGCTGGGACTTGCCACCAAACCCTTCAAAAACTCTTCTCAAAAAACATCAGAGCTGGCTTCGAAAGAAAAATCAAAAGAGAGCCACTCTTTTGGCTAAAGCTGAAAAAAGTGTGATGGTCATGAGGCCTTTAATAGATAAAAAGATAAAAATGGATGCAGAGGAAATGGCCCGAGACAAAGAACATGATTTCCTGACATACGCTTGGAATAAATTTCATGTTTTTGTCACTTGGAGTTTTCCTCACTATTTTGAAATCATCCGAATTGATGCTAATGGAGACCCCATTGCACCTGTCAATGCCTAACTTTGAAGGCGTTTATTTAAATTCCATGTTTATTTTCCATTTCCTTTTTATGTAGGAGATGTTATTTCCTTTCTTTTCTATTTATTTCCTTTCCTTTCTGTAAGCAGGAAATGTGAATTGTCTTATGTTGAATGAAAAGTAAGCCTTATTTTGTAGGCTTATATAACTTGTCTGTGTATGAATTTCCTTTCATTCATTATGCTTTTATCCATCGATTAACTCCCAAGGAGATGGGAAGTATGCTTTTAAGTATTTTCCATTAATTGTTCTTTCATGTACAGCTCCGAGAATGGATTCTAACTGATAAGCCCCACCTCGTAAAACTTTTAATACACGAAATGGTCCTTCCCAATTTGGAGACCATTTGCCAAAATATTTTTTCTTTTTCTTATCTAGAGGCAAAATTGCCTTCCAAACCAAATCACCTTCTGCAAATGATTTTTCATGCACTCTTTTATTATAAGCTCCTTCCATACTTTTCTTTTGTGCTTGTATATTATTTAAAGTATCCATTCTTGACTCTTCTAAACTATCTAATTCTTTATACATCGCTTCTTCAAGGTCGACAGTCTCTAAGTCATGATGCCTAGCAATCCTATGAGATATAACATTGATTTCGACGGGCAACACTGCAGCCTGTCCATACACCAATTCATATGGTGTAGCTCTTGTACTCTCTCTTTTTGAAGTCCTGAAAGCCCACAAAACTTTTGGCAATAAATCATGCCATTCTCTAGGGTTATTTTTTATCATTTTAGACAGAGTATTTTTTATAATCTTATTAGTTGACTCTACCTGCCCATTTGCTTGGGCATAGTAAGGAGAAGAATTCAGAATTTTAACTCCAAATGAGTTAACATAAGCCATAACTTCTTGACCATTAAACACAGATGCTTGGTCAACTGTAATCGTTTCAGGAATACCAAATCGACAGAAAATATGCTCTTCAATGAAATCAATTACCTGTTTCTGTGCTACACTCTTCAATGGAATAGCTTCTGTCCATTTTGTGAAGTAATCCGTAGCCACCATTACGTATTCATACTGTTGAGAAGAATGAGGGATTATTTCTCCGATCATATCAATTGCCCATCCTCTAAAAGGCCAGGGTTTGACAATCGATTGTAAAGGAAAAGCTGGGACTCTTTGAATTGGTCCATATTGTTGACATTTTTGACATCCCTTAGCATAAGAAATACAATCTTTTCTTATTGTTGGCCAATAATAACCGTATCTTTTAAGCAACCACTTCATTTTTTCTCCTGACTGATGGGAACCACAAGTTCCTTCATGAACTTCTCCCATTACTGTCATTGTTTGGGGCTTAGCAATACAAAGTAACAATACTTCGTCTGAAGACTTTCTAAACAAGTCATTTCCTATTATAATGTAATTAATAGCCCTTAACTTTATATTCCTCTCTGTCTTATCATTTGGATTCTCTAAAAATTTCCTTATTGGAACTCTCCAGTCATCAATCAGATTTAGTTCCATGACATCAAAATCATTTCTTTCTCTTTCAATAGAGAAAGGTAAAAATCTCTTCTGTACTCTTATTAATTTTTCATTTTGTCCTTCTGGAATTCTAACTCCAGAGGCTATTTGTGCCATTTGATTAGCATCACCATTTTCTAGTCTATAAATATGGTGTAATTGTACTTTGTCAAAATATGATATAAGAAATCTAACTTTCTGTAGTTGTATTTCCAGCAACGGATGATTACATTTATACTCCCCTGTGATCTGTCGAATCAATAATTGTGAATCCCCTGTAATGTCTAAATACCGAATGTTCAATTCTTTTGCCATTTCTAAACCTATGATCAAAGCTTCATACTCAGCTTGATTATTGGTTAAAATCCTACTTTCATCTAGCTGAAAAGAAAACTGCAAAAGTTCCCCTTTAGGAGACGTAAAGACTATACCTGCTCCAACTCCGTTATCAGTTTTTGAACCATCGAATGATAATTTCCAGGGCTTCATTTCTATCATATGTATTTCAAATTCATCCTTCTCCATTAACATAGTAGGATGACTTATAACAAAGTCAGCCAAAGCCTGTCCTTTTATTGCCTTTTGAGGCACATATTGTAAATCATATTCTATTAGGGCTAACAACCATTTGCCTTGTTTACCCCTTAATATAGGCCTTGTTAAGATATATTTAATAATATCTGTTTGTGCAATTACATGCACTGTTGATGGTAACATATAACATCTCAACTTGACTGCAGAAAAGTACAACGTTAAGCATAGCTTCTCAATAGGCTTATATTTTACTTCACATTCATTCAACCTCCTACTAAGATAATAAATGGCTTGTTCATGACCATTCTCATTATCTTGAGCCAAAAGACAACCAATGGATTGGTGTCCTGCTGATATATATAATTTTAGAGGTTTACCTCTAATTGGTGGCATCAAAACAGGAGGCCTTACTAATGATTGTTTTAAAAACTCAAAAGCTTTCTGATGTTCCTCTTCCCATTTAAAATCTTTCTGAGATTTTAATTTCAATAATGGGGAAAAAGCAAGAGTTTTTCCAGATAAATTAGAAATAAATCTTCTAAGGAAATTCACCTGCCCTAAGAACTGTTGGAGTTCTTGTTTATTAGTTGGGGGCTGTGCTTCTATTATAGCTTTAGCCTTGTCCTTGTCAATCTCAATTCCTTTCTTATGAACTAGAAATCCTAAAAAGTTTCCAGCAATTACCCCAAAAGCACATTTCGTTGCATTCATCTTTAAATGATATTGTCTCATTCTCATTAAAACTTGTTTCAAAAAATCTAAATGTTCCTCAAATGTATGAGACTTTACTACTATATCATCAATATAAACTTCCATAAACCTTCCAATTAGGTCATGAAAGATTACATTCATTGTCCTCTGATAGGTTGCTCCTGCATTTTTTAATCCGAATGCCATAACAATCCATTCAAATAATCCAATATACCCTGGACATCTAAATGCAGTCTTATGTGTGTCTTCTTCAGCAATAAATATTTGGTTATACCCAGAATAACCATCCATAAACGATAGAAACTGATGACCTGCAGTTGCATCCACCAATTGATCTACAACAGGCATATGATATTCATCTTTTGGTGATGCTGTGTTTAAATTCCTAAAATCAATACATATCCGCACCTTACCATTTTTCTTAATACTGGAACAATATTTGAAATCCATTCCACATATTTAACATGCCTAATAAATCTGGCCTTAAACAAACGTTCCATTTCTTTCTTTACCTCTCTTTGAACTTCAGGAGTCATCTGTCTTGGAATTTGTTGATATGGAACAAAATCCTCTTTAATAGGAATCTTATGTTCTACCAATGATCTATTCAAACCAGGCATATCAGGATAATCCCAAGCAAAGCAATCTCTAAATTCAAATAACAAGTACTTCAAACGATCCTTCATTTCATCAGGTAAAGCAGCACATACATGAAGAAGTCTAGGATCACTTTCTGTCCCTACATTGAAATCCTCCAAAGGATCTTTCACTTCTGCTTTGTAATCATCAAGTTTAATAGGAGCAGCTCTTAGATCTTCCATAGCTAATTCCTTAAGAGTCAAAGAGCTATCATCTACTACACAGTCTGCCCAATTACAGGATATAGGCTCATCAGCCTCTAATTTCCTAGAAACAATAAAAGAAAACAACCTCTTAAAAGTAGCTTTTAAAGTAGCTAACTCTTCATTTACATGGCTTAAATTGTCACTAACCATAAACATCCTTTGACTCAGAACCACTGGACCTTAATATTATGTTAGGTCTAACAAAATCCTTGCTTATTTCCTTAAAACCATCAGTAATGTATTTAAGGAACTGGCTTTCAGTAAGGCTTACCCCTACTGACTTCACTTCTGAACCTTGAATCTTGATTGGCCATAAGTCTTCATCATATAGACCTGCCTCCACGTTATTAGTATCTGCTTTGAATGGATGCTTGTCTGCCCAGAAAATTTCCATTCCACCAATTTCTTTGTCATCATCTTGTTTAAGAAAAATTAATGCCTGATGTAAAGAAGAAGGGACACAACCATTTATGTGAATCCAATCTCTACCTAACAAAGCATTGTAATTGGAAGAAGAATCAATAACAAAGAAAGTAGTATTCATTTTTCTGCTTCCAATTTGTAATTGCAAAGATATCACACCTTTAGCAGGTGAGCATCCTCCCGCAAAATTTCCAACTGTTACTTCGGTTGGAATCAAGTCTGACTCATTCTTGTTCAAGATCTTCATCATTTTAGAGGGCAAAATATTTACTATAGCCCCATTATCAATCAAAACCTTATTGACAGGTTGTCCATTGATATGAATCATAATATATAGTGGTTTTAAATGCCTGACTGAGGCATTATCAGGAGTTCTTAGAACAACCACCTCTTTTCCTTTTGTGTCCTTCTCTATCTGAATAGATTTCTGTTTGAAATCTTCCTCTTGCTCATTTATTCTTACTATGGCGTCTGTTTTATCCTCAACATCCCCTTCTAAGCTTGAAGGTTGATTAGGTTTTGCCTGAAAAGTTTTTGGCAAAACTAAAATCATATTACAGTTAATTCTTGTAGGGGAAACTGACCCGAATTGAATAGTATCCAGTGCTTGGCCAAAGGTAGTAGACTTTTGAGAGTCCACTTCATTCTTGTCATCTCTGAAGCCTTCTTTCATCATGTCAGAACTATTTACTGATAGCAAATCATCATCTTCATCATCTTTTAACAACACCTGTTGGAATTCTTCCATTTTCTTCTTCAAACTTTTCTTGAATTCTGCCTTCTGCTCTTTAATCGATAGAGCTGGATTTTCAGATGAGTTTGAACCTTGCCCCCCAAGCCTTTGAGTAATGGCTGGTTTAATTCTATTTCCTTTACCTTTTGTTTAGGCATTGTTGGGCATGTCACAGTTGATTCCCTAGTCCAAACCATAGGGACTGTTTGTCTTGGAATTATTTTGGCCTTCATTTCTGGCCACTGCCTTGTATCCGTCACCATCGATTGGTCTCTCTTTTCTCTTTCTGAAATTTTCCTTTGTAACCTCCTTTTCTGAGTGTTGGTAACAGGAACAAATTCCCTCTCATTTGGGAATTTGGGATGTCTCACTGTATCCCATCCGTGATGCTCCACATTTGGTGGGACCACCATTCTTCCTTGAAAACCACCTCTAAAATAAGGCATTCTTCCCCTTGATCTTGTACCCCTTGGGAAGAAACCTCTTCCTCTTCCATTCATAAATACAGGAGGGTAAATCAAGCTTGTATCTGGCCTTCCTGGTAATTCTGGAATCACAGGATATCCTTTAAACAGGAATGGACCATCATCTTCTCCATACCACTTGAGTGACTCAGAAGGTATAAAGATTCCTGGATCTTCTCCTTCAAAAATTAACTTTGGCCCTACATAAATCTGTAAATCATTACTTCCCATGGTATTAAATCTAATGGAACCTTTAGCATAAGTGCCACTATATTCTTTTTCTGCAATAACTTCCTCCCCTGACTTGATTTCTTCATCACATCTCAAACAGAAATAATTTTCAAACTTCTGTTTTATTTGGACTTCTCCTTCTTCTTCCATGATCTCTTCTTCCTCTCGAATTCTTCTTTCGAGCTGAGATGCCATCTTTCCTTTCTTTAATCTAGCAGTTACCATGTTAACTTCTACTAGAGGGAAAGGATCAACATCAATACCCATTACTTCCTTATTCCCTTTTGCATATTGTAGCAAGCCCTTCTGAATTAGGTCCTGCACATAATTTCGAAATGTAACACAATTATTAGTATTATGCCTAAAAGAATTATGCCACTTGCAATAATCTTTCCCTTTTCTATCTTTCTCTGGAGGAATCATGTGTCCTGAAGACAATGTTAAGAACTTTTGGTTAATTAGTTCATCAAATAATTGATCAGCCTTGGATAAATCAAATGAATATTGCCTAAAACTCGCTTGATTTCTTCTGTTTGGATGGGATGAAGGCATATTCACAGGCTTTTCTACCTTTGTTAAAGTATCACATATAATTGGGGCTTTTCCAATTACTTGGGCAACATCGATTTCCACGTCACCCTCTATATCTTGGTAATATGTACTAAGTGATTTATTTCTTCTGTATTCTCCTTCCATTAAGATAGCCTCATATCCTATGGCCTTGGAAGTAAAGTCAAATAGATCTCGAAATTCAGTTCCTGTAAAGTGTTTCTTGAAATCATAATCAAGCCCTTCCTGGGCTATCTTCACTATTTCAGACTCAGGAATGTAAAAATGACATTGATTCCTGATCTTCTTAAATCTGTTCATATATTGTTCCACAGATTCTGAAGGTTTCTGTTTAATTTTAGCCAAATCCGCTACTGATATTTCTGGTGCATGTCTAAAGAATTGAGTATGGAATTGCTCTTCCATTTCTCTCCAAGAGTGGACAGAATTTGGAGGCAAACTTATGAACCAAGAAAAAGCAGTTCTAGTAAGAGAGTGTGGAAATAATTTTAGTTTTAAAGCTTCATCCAAATCTGCTTCGCCTATTTGTAGGCAGAATCTTCCAACATGCTCTATAGTTGACTGATTTTCTTCTCCATTGAAAAGAACTAAATCTGGAATCCTATAGTGCCTAGGGAAAGGCACATTATCAACCCAGTTTGGGTATGGCTTCCTAAACATAGGTTTTTCAATCCTTCGTAATCCAGGACCATACATGTCTTGCATAATATTCATGAGTTGAGCCCTTAAATAAGGTTCCTGAATCTTGCCATTTTGGTTTGGAGGAAAAGGAATTTCAGGCCTAACATCATGCCCATAGGGATGGTCTTGTCTTCTCAGATTTGGTGGATCATATCCATAGAGATTTGGATCACCACTAGCCATATTAGGAATATTTCTGTTTTCATTCCTAAAAATATTTGTATTAATACCTTGCCCTCCATGGGCATTATTTCCATTGTTCCCAATCTCTGTTCCTATAGGGACAGTAATCGGTATACTTTGATAAGTAGTTGGTATATTTTGATAAAAACTTTGATTTTGACCCATACTGACATTACTTGGAATCCTATTTATTCTAGAAAAAATATTCTCAAAAGTAGGATTATCAAATACCTGTACAGAAGGTACTTCAGCATTACGATTGGCATATCCACTAGTTTGTCCAGGGTTAATGCTTACATTAACTGGGACCTCTACCGTTGGCTGATCTCTTGACATCGCTGCCTTAACCGTAGCCAGTAATGTCTTGGCTACTTCACTTTCTGGATTATTTAAAATCCTTGAAACTTGTTGAATTACATCAAGTGATTCAATCTCTGGGCCACTTGGTTGGCCACTCTCTGGAATTCTCTGATCTGAATTTATAACATTGATTCCATTTGCATCATTTCCACTATTAGTATTGGCAGAATTGTTGTCGTTGCTGCCATCTGTTGGCAGTTGGTTCCTAGTCTTTGGTGCCATTGCTCACTTCCAAATTAGTAAAGAGCCCTCCTTCTAGCACCAAAATTGTTACTAAAATTTCTGTTTTCTTTCCAATCGATGGGAATTTATGTTTGTGAGTTGCTGGAATGTGGATGTGAAAAGTGGAGTTTGGTTCCTTGCCGTATTTCAGGACTTCTTTGGAAACAAACAATGAAGTGGATGAAGTATGGAAGAAGATTAACAAAATGGACTTTATTAACCCTCAAAGTAGAAGAACAATCAATCGAGAAGATTGAGTGAACGATTACAAGTTAACTCTACTCCTAGAAATGAAAAGATAAAGGCCTAATTGGCGTTGTTTGTGTGTCCTTCAAACTGCTCTGATCTTGATTATAAATAGAAGCTCTCCAATTTGAATTTGAATCTTCCCTCTGAAACAGCAGTTCCGGAATTAGCAGTTGTAACTCCTTCAAAACTCGATTAAGTAACTGCCTCAACTGCTTCTCATGCCCACGTCTGACAATTTGTTTTGTTGATCGTGCATAATGCTTGTTTCAATCGTGGAAGCATGGGGCTTACTTCTCCTTGACACCTGTCATCTGATCGATGGATCAGGAAACCATAAAAGACGCCACGTGTTGACCAATCGATGTGCAAGACTTTTTATAGTTTCACCATCGATTAGGTTCATTTCTAAATAATGAAGTTAAGTCCATTTTATTCCTTTAGTTGCCCGTAATTTCCTTTGCCACGTGTCACCCAATCGATGGGTAAAAAGGAATTTATTATTTTATGGTACAAACAGATAGTCAGCAAGAACGCATATCGAAAAACTTGTAGTCTATTAAAAGTCTAATATAGCTCAGCTTAGGAAGAATGAAGATGTCCTTGGTTGCATAACTGTAAATAGTGCTTAATTTTCCACCAGCTTACTTGATTCTTATGGCTATAGAATAACCAACTTGGACTTTTGGTTTGTGCCTTCAAAGTTCCTCGACTTCGGACCAATATAGGTAATTTGTACACCGCACAGGCTAACATAGGTATATGATGCAGTCCTTCTTACTTGGATTGTTTGTTCGTTCAATGAAACTCTCAGTTACCAAAAAAAGAAAGTGCAATCCTTGCATGAACTTTGTGGATCTTGTTATAGCATTATTTTCTGCGTTTTGTTAAGTTATTTTATTGAAATTAGTAGAGGTACACATGTGATGCACTTGGAATCTACAAGCGAGGAAAAAATAGTTGTAACCTTGTGTGTGTCATTTTCTTTTGAAATCCTTAATCTCGAATTTATTTTTCAACACAACGAATAAGGACTCATGTATGCATGCAATAATTTGAAACCTCTCCAATACAATTGTTTAAGTTAATTTCCGTAATTCTTGTTGCAAAATCTAACCATTGTAATGGTCAGCCTGTCAGGTGT
>BPLS01013015.1:5228-42399 GCA_019656275.1 Rhododendron kiyosumense | reverse complement strand
CATTGAGGTCGTCCTTTAGAGAGCATAAGATAGCCCATAACAAGTCCAAATCCATAACCGAGCAATACAACTTCCAAACCAAATCCACTTGATCATTGTGAATGATTTTCTTGTTGTACCATCGAGGGTAGTGGTTCTGGTGCCCCCGAATTGCTACATCCATTTGACGATGGAGATCCACATAATGTTGAGTTGTCGATGTAAGAATATTCATTTGAAAATGCATTAAATTGCTTAATTGCCTCTAGGTATCCATCCTTTTAGTTGATTATGCGAAAAGGTTTAGGACTGCAAGAGATGTCAAATTTGTGACCTATTGAGGGATCTCCCTTTGTGAGTTTGTTTGATGAGATGTCTAACCGTTAGAGCTTTGTCGATTTCCTAATAGCTATGGTATATGACCTATAGGGCTGTTGTAAGGTAAGTTCAGTCCAAGAAAAAATTGTCAAATTCCAGTGCTGAAGAACCAAATGCCCAAGAAGAAATTGTACCATTGACGAAGTTATGGCCTCATTGATGAAGTCATGGCCTAGTCTAAACAGACTAGACGTGAAGGTACAAGTACTTGTGATGGAAGGGGACTTGCGAGACTATTACTCCGTATGTGATAAATCTAACATAAGAAGATTTGTTAGGTTTACACCCCCAAGCACAACGGGTCCTATGAATTTATTATGTAAACGAATAAAACTAATAAGTTATTACGTAAATGTCGCGATAAAGCCAACGATGCAAAGCCATGCCAAGGTTCGGCGGCGATCCATGACTGAAGAGTATGAAAACAGTGAGGGGAGCGATGCGGGAAGTTCCAAGTATTTTGGGTGGTTCGATTCTGATCGATTTGTAATTCAATCACTAGGTCTGGTGTGGACATTGGCGAGTGGTGTCTGTATTTTGGTTAGGGTTAGGTTATGGGTTTGGGTCAAGTTCGGCTCTATTTGGACTGGGCTTGGCTCCCTTGTTGAGCGTTATCGTTTGATTTGAGCATTTTTAGGCCTCTTTGTGCTATATATATTGTTTGATTTGGGTTTTTAGACCCTTATTGGGTGTCTGGGCTTCGTCTCATATGGGTGTCCTCAATTGGTTTCTTTCCAATCGTTAGTTTGGGTCTAAGATTGGACTGATTGTTCTTCTGAACAGAACGTTGTTTCCTTGCTCCTATTAGTGTTGTAACAATTTCAAGATTAATGAAATTTTTTGCCGTTCAAAAAAAAGCAATTCAATCACTAGTGACTGTGGGCCATTAGCTTAGATGGGCCACTACCTTTGGGCCTTCTATATCGGGGAAGCAGGGGCCCTGTTATGGCCCAAAACACAGCAACAGTCCCTACTATGCCCATTTTTGGTCCGGCCCAACTCCAAGATCGAAATTCAATCTCTTTGGTGGTGGTCTTGGTGGACCACGGGTATTCGATGGGTTAGAGATCACTGGTTCAAGGTGTGTAGGGACGGATTCAAAAATATTAGCTAGTGGGGGCACCTTGTTAATCATAATAGTGAAAGTCCATTTTTTTAGTCCATAACTAGTTTGAGGTAAATGAATTACGAATGGTGTCAGAGAAGTTATTCGTCTATAGGTGGAGCACCATGAGATCTTCACTGAATCTATTTGATTTAGGAATGGTGCTAGAAAAGCTATTTGAAGAAAGAATGAGGTTGAATTTGGAACGAGCACGACACATTTTGAGGAATGCAACATGGGCTTGGTAAAACACGAGCACGACACATGCATAACACGAGTAGGAATATATAATTTCTATTTAACTATAAATCAGACAGATCCATTAAACTTGATCACACAAAAATGAGATTTGATCTTTTTATAATCAAAATTATCAAATGAGTAACTTGGATATCAATTCTTTTACTACGTTTTTATCATCTCAAATGGATTCAACATGCACAACTCAAAAAATTGATACAAGAGAACTTATCATGGATCTTCTTTATTTATTTTGTTGGGAGGGAAAAAAAAAAATGCTTGTTCTACTTATTTGCTTTTAGGTTTTCTACCATGCACGGATTCACCCAATTTCTTAAGAAGTACATAGGTTCCTACTAACCTAGATAGTAACCCTTTAAAAACCAGAGAAAGCTATCATCTCGCGCCGATCTCCCTTTGTGAGCTTGTATGATAAGAGGTCTAATGATTAGAGCTTCGTCAAATTTCCTTCTAGCTATGGTATATGACCTATAAGGCAGTTGTAAGATAAGTTCAGTCCAAGAACAAATTGTCTAATTCCAGTGCTGAAGAACCGAATACTCAAGAAGAAATTGTACCATTGATGAGGTACTTATGGCCTAGTCTAAACAGACTAGACTAGAAGGTACAGTTACTTATGACGGAAGGGGACTTGCAAGACTATTACTCCTTATTTGATAAATCTAACATAAGAAGATTTGTTAGGTTTACACCCCCAAACATGACGGGTCCTATGAAGTTATTATGTAAAAGAATAAAACTAATCAGATCTTTCAGTTTTGACAACGAAGATGGGAGCAAACCATGAAATTTATTGTCTGCGAATCGTAGCCAAGTGAGGCAAGTAAGGTTCTCGTTAGACATAGGAATGGATCCCTGGAACTCGCAATGTGAGGAAGACAATATAAAAAAAATACCTTCAAGGACTTCATATTCCCGATTCAGTCGAGAAGTGTTCCAGAAAATGATTTGGCTCTATTGTAAGTTATTTTGGGAGACATAATGTTTGAAGCATCCTCTTTTAGAGGACTTGAGTTTAGTCTTGTTTGTTGTAAAAGCAATTGGGTGGCACACCATGCCCATCATTATTTTTTATCTTGACGAATGAAGGGATGTGACACTTCCTGATTTTCTAATGCCCTTCTATTAGCTAATATTCCTTCAAATCAAATTTACAGAAAAAAAAAACAACTTACTGCAGTTTCTAAGCCTCAAGCCAAACAAGGCTAAAGTGGCTGGACTGTTGGTTCTTGATCATTGGATGGTTCTTCCAATTGACTTGGGCATGAAATCCTTTTTATCCAAAATATTTCCTAACAGGCTTTCTATAGCACCTAAGTTAGCATTTTCTCCTGTGTTCGATCCTTTTGGATATAAGTCGCAAATATTTTTTCAATCAATTTATTTAGATACAAAAGAGCAGTTCCACATTAGATGTGTATTTTCTCTTCTTTCTTCCAAGACCGGAAAGGCCGGAAGGAGATACAAAAAGACTTATTGAATACGTAAGTACGAAATCTTGTAAATAAAGCACAGTAGTTATGGACTGATCTATCACCCTAAGCATAAAGCTTCTCACTTCTCCACCTCCTACAATCAAAGGTTTTCCTCAGAGAAATGACAGAAACCCATATCTGATACTTGCAAGAAATTCATCCACCATATCTGCAAGAATTCAAATTCTTTAAAAGGAAAAACTTAAAACAAAAGCAAGCAGATATATGCAACGAGATAACAACCAAAGGATTTGTTTGTTTTCTATCGTTTTGTGGGCATAAGATGATGAAAGACATTGTAACACTTACCATACAATACCATTTGCATTTTGCTAATTTCTTCTGCCTCCACGCCTCTGAGCATTGCTTTTCCGCCTCTTTCCATTTCTGTTTCCTACACCTTCAACCATCATCACAAGCCAAAGAGGTTTACCGAACGAGAACATAAGATATCCCATGACAAGTCCAACTACCAGTCCGAATCCATAGCCCGGCAATATGACTTCCCAACCAAATCCACTCGCAGGCTCTGAATCTTCTTCTTCAAATGTCGATGTTGGTGGCTGTGTTGCCTTAGGATCGCCACATGTATTCGTCAATGGAGGTCCGCATAACGCCGAGTTGTTGATGTAAGAATCATTCGAAAATGTATCGAATTGTCTGCCTCGAGGTATAGGCCCCGTTAGGCGATTTTGTGAAAGGTTGAGAGTTCCGAGAGAGATTAAATTGGTGAGTTGTCGAGGAATCTCCCCAGTCAGCTTGTTTGATGAGAGGTCTAACCATTCAAGCTTCGTCAGATTCCCAAGTGATATGGGTATATAACCTGTAAGGCTATTGTGAGATAAGTTAAGTCCTCGGATGGAATTTAGCCCGCCAATGATGTTAGGAATCTCACCTTCGAAATTATTTCTTGAAAAATCAATGGCTATAAAAGCGGCTAGCACTTTCTCCATTTCAATACTTGATCCTTTGTACACTATAGTCAAAGAATTGTAGCAGTGTGTCATATAACCATAATCCGCCGTGTAATACAACGGAATTTGTGCTTCATCAACATTCATCATTGCTTCGAAACTTTTGAAATACTTTTCTGGCAATGCACCATTGAGGTAGTTGTCCGAAATATCAATAACTCGCATACTTGGGAAGGGAAGCTGGATCTTGGAACTGGGAATGGGTCCATGCAATTTGTTAGATCGCAAGATTAGCATACGTAGGTGTGGCAAATTTTCCAACCATATTGGAAATCTGTCAGCTAACTTGTTTCTTCCAAGATCCAACACTTGCAGGTTTGTGCAGTTTACCAAGGACCTTGGTATTGGCCCTTCAAACCCGTTTCCATTAAGGTTGAAAGTTCTCAAGCTGTTGTTTCCCCTTGCAAATGGATCATGAATAATGCCAGAAAAATTATTCTTCTGCAAATCGAGCACGGCGAGATTTTTTCTGAATTTGTTCGACTCAAGAATGGTGCCCGAAAAATTATTTGATGACAAAATCAAATGGGTAAGGTTCACGATTTCAAAAGTTGAACTTGGAATAGCACCATGTAGGTTGTTATTACCCACATCAATACGCCTCAACAAAGTGGATTTAAACTCATCCATATGGCCGATCAACATGTTATAACCGAGATTTAAATACTCCAATGCTGGTAAGGCAAAAATCCAAGACGGAATTGTACCATTGATCAAGTTTTGGCCTATGTCCAAATAATATAGATTCGGACCTACAATTACTTGTGTGGGGAGTGGACCAGCGAGACTATTGTTTAACAAATCTAACAAAGTAAGCTTTTCTACGTTTAGACCCAATGACAAAAAGGGACCGCTTAAATTATTATTTGAAAGGCGCAAACCATTAAGATTTTTAAGGTTTGAAAGTGAAGATGGGAGCACACCAACGAAATTATTGTTTTGGAGCTCTAACCAAGTCATTTGCGTGAGGTTCCCGAGAGAAGTAGGAAGCGATCCAAAGAGTTGGCATTCAGGGGCATAAAATTCCTGCAAGTATTTGAGATTCCCGATTGAATCAGGTAATTCTCCAGAAAAACCTGTGAATGAGAGATCTAAATACCGAAGAGGACTGCTCGAGTTTACGAACTGGGGAAAATAACCTGTGAGAGCAGGATTATTGAATTCTATTTTGAACGACTTTAGATGGGGGATTTGAAATATGTCACCAGAGAATTTCCCATGCAATGCACAGTAGGAGAGATTGAGGTGAGTTAAAGAAGTCCGATTAAGCAGGGAATTTGGAACCACCGAGGAAATGTTTACATAGCTAAGATCAAGATATCTTATCTTGGTTAAATTTTGAATGAGTAACTTAAATCCACCTTCTTCCAATCTCAAATAATTGGAAGAGAGATCAAGCGACACTAGTTTGTTTAGGAAGGAAACTCCAATTGGGACTTTGCCCGAAAATTCACACTCAGAAAGATTGAGGTGTGTCAATTCGGTGAACCGAGTGAATTCAGGTGAGATGCGAGACATGGAAAAGTTATTGTAAGCGAGGTTGAGCTTTTGGAGGTGAGGAAAGGAGAGGAAAAGACTGCTATTAGGATGGATGGTGCCTTGGAGCCAGCTGCAACTGAGGTCGAGTCCAATTACTTGAGCCGTGTCTTTGTCACAATGCACCCCATCCCACGAGCAACAATCAGAACCCTTATTCCAAAACACCATCTTTGGAAGCGAAGCGGTTCCCACATTATCACAATAAGATTTATTGAAGGAGAACTGATGTTTAAGTTGAAGCAATGCAAAGGTTTGTTCTTGAGTGCACATATGGGCATGCAAACAAGTGGCATGGAAAGAGAAGATCAGATAGAAGAATAGGTTAATTAAGAGGTGGTTGTTGTTGGAAGGCCATACTTTTTCACAAGCCATATTTCTGACTCAACTCTAGATAGGAAATAATAGGTTGCACTAAAGACTACCAAAGGCCAGAGCAGAATGTTTTTATAGGGAAATGTGCAACTTGGGCATTGCAAGACTTTGATCTAGCTAGAGTACCGCATTGTCTACATGAGCATTTGATTTAAGATTTTTCAGATGAAGAATTTCCATGCCCGCGTTTTTTATTTAAGATTTTTCAGATGACGAATTTCCATGCCCGCGTTTTTGACCCGTCATTAAGGAATTGATAGCACCCAGCGTGGACAAGGAAAAATACTAGTATAAGAAAATTGAGCCCAACAAAGTCCAAGTGGGGAAAAATTATTTAGTGGTGCTGGTGTAGGAAAATAGTGTGGAAAAACAGTAAATGATCTTACTAATTTTTTGGAACTTACAACAGGAACATGAATTACAAAATTACAGAATATTAAAAGTAGACATAAACTGTAAACAAACTCGTTACCACTCAGCCACCGGAGCACTGCCGTAGACTGCCCGTCGAACTAACTTGTGTCTATACTCTCTCTCTCGAAAAGAACAATTGTATTGCAGAAGATGCTTTGGATTATTTTCGGTGTGTTGAAACCAAAGGTAGAGATCCTCTTTTATAGTTGAAGGAGGAGGCTCTGCCATCAATACGACAATGAATGCGATATTCATGGAGGAGCCTATACAATCAAAAGGGGAATTGATTCCACAATTCAATTATGGAATAAAACTAATACAATGATTATTCCCGAAATTGAATATACAATCGTGGGTAATAACTTTGGGAAATCAACCTAGCTTTGATCATCCAACCGTGCATTATTATTAGTCTGAAACCCACTTTGAGAGGCAACTTCTCATTTATCTCTCAATGGAATTTGTTCATTCTTTCGCCGGTTTAAACTCCTTAGCAAGGAGTATCTAAAATCCACTTGAGCCCACCTCGCGCGGTGTGGGTGTAAAATCCTAACTTTTAAAATTCTAGTCACGTGGTCCGAATAGGAACTTGAAACTTTAATTTAATTATGATAATGGGTTAGGCTTCGCGAAGAATATCACGCATGGTTCGAATAAATGTGAGAATTTTGATTTAATTTTATATATACTATGGGACAACTGGGTTACATCTGATACACTGTACGAGTTATCCTATGTTACGATTTTCCTTGAAAATCGGACGCCGCCATGTTGATCCTAGTATTTTTATTAGTCTATGTTGAATTTTTGAGATTTTTCGGAGACTGAAATCCGAATGCGTTTGGTCAGAATTCGCGTTAATGAAACGCAAAATATGCTGAGTCATGAGGATTATGGCAGGTGTCCTTTTGCATGTTTACTTCCACGTTCCACCGAAGTATATGTATACATATATTGGGTAAATATTAAATTAAGGAACAAAACAAAACCCGAGAGTGAGACTACTGCCTATTCCGTTTTACCGAGATCGATCCACCGCTTTCGATTCTGTAACGCCCCAAAATTAGGGTACGTTAATGAAGCATTTATTACATAATAAAGAGAGTTTATTACATTATAAATACTTCAAAGAGGTACAGTTATTCAACAAAGGAGAAACTAGGCTCCTAACTACTGCTCCACTGGCTTCTCCCTCCTGGCAAGCTCCTCAGCTCCGAAGGCCTCCAAGGTATACATCTCGCCCTGTTCATCTAAGAGGTCTGACACATTATACCGGCGTCGCCACCAATATAATATGCCAGGGTCACCACAAGGCAACACCGTGAGCTACGAAAGCTCAATAGAGTAACCCTACCCACTAACCCTTAACTTATAACAATACAACAGACAGTAACAATGACACACCCACATCCACTACCGTTGGTGTCCAAGATTTCCGATTTCTCCTACGCGACTCGTCGTAGACCGTGTCACCATTTTCCACTTACAAAACAACCTTTTCAAAATCATTTGCATTGGCTCCGTACCGCGGATAACCAAGCCATACACACCCAACCTCGGTTCCGCCGTTCCGGGTTCCCGAGTATCCTCACAATGGTTCCGCCACACCGGGTTCCCATTGGCACACAAAACTTGCATTGGCTCCTCTCCACGGAAAACCAAGCCATATTACCAATAAGGCTACCACGTCCGGCCCGATTGGCAATCTTCACAAAGGGCTACCAAGTCCGGCCACATTGTGGTTTTCACAACCCACGCAATGGGCTACCAAGTCCGGCCACATTACGAGTTTTCATTCACACAACGGGCTACCAAGTCCGGCCACGTTGCGGTTTTCAAAACACGTCTCATCATTATCCACACCCTAGGTGTTACGTTTCTACTTTCTCGATTCTCGTGTCTCGTTAACTTGCAAAGACTCCGCGGCAGGACAAAAGTAAACATCATTCATCGTAATCCAACAAGATCATCCAACTCTATATTTAGCATGCTCGAATCAATAACGTTACAAGTAATACAAGCAATTCATCTTAAAGATCAAAATACAAATACTTACGTTCAAATGTAAATTCATCTTTCTTTGAAATTCAATCTTCTTTCTTTTTGGAAAGTTTAAAAGAACATATGTTTTTGAAACCATACTAGAGTTAGAAGGGTAAGATTAAACTACCTTGATCCGAAACTAGTCGGGGCCGAATAAGCTAGGTTGAAAATCCTACGGGCGGTGAAACTTCCGAATCTGAACCGAACTTCGGACGGCAGTAACTCGGTCAATCTTTGGCCGAATAGATTCGTTCTTGGGTCGAGAACGAAGCTCAAGAAATTCTCTACAACTCTCGAGAAGGAAGTTAATCCTAGAAATGAACTTAGGTTGGAGAAAAATGGGGACAAAGCAAAGGACAGTAAGCTGTCCAGAAAATAGAAAGCCAGAAATTTTACTGAACTTCGGATGACAATATCTTGGTCATTTCTTAACCGATTGGGGTGATTCTTGAGCCTAACTTCAAGATTTTGAAGCGCTCTACAACTTTCCAGAAGGAAGTTGATCCTAAAAACTACTCTAAACAGGAGAAAACTGGGGATTTTCGGACGGGCAGTGGGCTGCCCAGAAATGGTTTTTAGAGAGAAGGAATAGCAAATGCTTTGAGGTGTGCTTTGAAAGGCTTGGAATGGCCTTCTATTTATAGGCAAGAGCTTGGCTCCCTCTCCTCTTCTCAATTTGACACTTGCATGGCTAGGATTGATCCTTGGTGGGCAAGAAAGATGGATGGCTAGGATTAATCCTTGGTGGGCAAGAAAGATGCATGGCTAGGATTAATCCTTGGTGAGCAAGAAAGATGGATGGCTAGGATTGATCCTTGGTACAAAGGAAGTTACATTTGGCTAGGAGGAATATCTCCAAGGATATGAAAGATCATGGAAGATCATGGAGGGTACAACCAATCTTCCTCTCTCTTTCCTCCTTCCTTCCTCTCTCTCTCTCTCTCCGGCCTCTCTCTCCTCTCTCTCTCTCCGGCCTCTCTCTCTCTCTCTCTCTCTCTCACATGGTATATATATGTATATGCATGCAAGGTTCAAGAAAACAATAAACAAAAGAAAATTTGTACTAGAGATCAAGGGAGATTTAAAAGGGCAAGATTTTCCCCATTAAACTAATCAATAAAAATCACCAAGTACTAGTATAATATATACACATGTACTCATGTGATTTTAGGAAGATCAAAATCTCAATTTTAAATAATAAAAGAGTACTACTGAAATTTCAAGCCTTTAAACAAATAGTACTTACCCCACATGGGTTTAAAGGAAATGATTAAATTAATTAACCCATGTACTTGGGTGGAAGAACAACCTATTACCCAATGGGTAATAACCACCCTAACTTTTATTATCCAATGGATAATAGTTGCTAGGGAGATTAAGCATTAAAATAATCCAAAAAGGTACTTTAAAGTAATCAAAAAGTTACTTTTTACTATTCATAGTACTTTAATCAAGTAGACATTTAATATAAACAAATGGGGTCTCTATTATCCAATGGATAATAGTTTCCCTAACATCTATTGTCCAATGGACAAAGAAAATAACCAATTTGATTAAAAGAAAAAGAATATTAAAATTCTTAGTCTAGGGTCCAAAAGGTTCAAAAGTTTCACGAGGGGCAAAACGGTCAATTTGCGGTTAGGGAAAAGTAACTAGGTGGCTTGCTAGTTCGGTTTCTCCAACGAGTCGGTTAGAAACTAACTAGGCTTGCCAAATGGATTAAAGTGCCAAGAAATAATTTTTCAAGGGGCAAAAATGTAATTTTTGACAAAACCTTGGAAATTAAAATCAATTACAATAAAATTCAAATATTTAACGAAATTTTTAACGACCAAAAATCAGGGTCGTTACAGATTCCGTACGTTTCCGTTTGTTCACCAGATGATTTCTACGGCTCTTTTGGGTAATCTTCTCACCCATTAATCTATTTTATAGTTAGTTAATATGTATCTGTTTATAATAAAGGATGTAAAAATTGGGCCAAAATTCTTGCAACACTCACACACACTCACGCACAGTGTACATAGCACCCGAACCCCTGAAATGTCACACAAGCAAAAGTACCTCGTTCAACAAAAAGTTTGGAACTCGCCGTCGTAAATTGATTTAAGAGATTGAAATAGCAATTTGATTAAGCTAATAAAAGACTCTGCTAGTTCCTGCGTATTAATACTGTCAATTTAGAACTATAAAGAAAAACCAGTTCATAAGCTAATTCGATGGCCTAATTTAAAAATTAGTTCACCTCTAAGTTCAATTGTATCAGGTGGTAATTTGGGGTACATTTTGTATAGGTACCGGTGCCCAGGGCTAGTTTGGTGCCACGTAAGTTAGACGTATCCTTTTTGGTGAGTTGCGCATACCTTGGTTACATGTATTTTCTGAAATTTTGGAATGAGATGCCATTGCTTGATTTTGCTAGAAAATATGGAATTTGAACTCCGTACTTGGTTTAATTGATGTTAATGCGTGCGAAGGCTAGTTTATAAATCTTTTGAGTTTAAGTTGAATTAGACCATGGCAATATTATTTGAAAACATGAATTTTGCTGGTTACTTGTACATGCTTGTGATAATATGATTCATTCAAACGATGTCCTAAGCGCTAGGGGACGGGTAAAGATACTAGTGGCGTGAAGTAATAAGGTAGGAGATGTAGCCAGGCATCACCGGATAATGATATCTTACCACTCTTCAATGGGGTCGCTCCCCAACGGACTGGCAAAAATACCGTTGAATGCTATTATCGCTCAAAAGTGCAAAAGTTGGAAGAGAAATGAAATGAAAACGGTCCATATCTTGGACCGAAGAAATGAGCTTTTGGAGAAAAATGCATGTACTGGATGGTCAACGAAATATTTGAATTGTTGCTTTGAATTGTTTTACTAAATGAGGTATTTTCATGGTAAAACTTGTAACTTTGGTATACGTTTCTCACCCGAGCTTCGACTTATGAAAACCTTTTCCAATTTTTTTCAGGTTAAGGTAGATAGCAAGTTTTGGGCTGAATGGGCGCTAGAATAACCGTGGTGAATCATGTGTAGCCTTATGGTTTGTAATTATTATACTTGTACACCTAGAAGCTCTGGGATTATGTTATTTATTCTACGTTTCCGCATACTTTGAATTCTATAGTTTAAAAAGACGATGATGTTAGAAATCCCTAAACTAGATTATGAGCAGGCCTTCGGCGGCTTAACACCTGTTTGGCCGGTCATGACTTCCAGGATTGGTTTTGCGTCGTGATAGTGGGTCCCACCAAATTATCTTTGGTTAAAACTTTTTTTTTTTTCAACAATCCCCCACATGAATGAAATTGGCTGAATTCGACTCGGGAGACAAAGCTGACACGAGAGAGAGTACAATGGAAAAATTCTGCATAGGATAGGTAGCTTTTGGCCTTGAACCTTCCCTTGTGAATACCTATCGAATTTACTGGTTAACCAGTGAACATGTTATCTTGAACTGTTCTAGTGTTTGTGTAAATCGAGACAACAGGCATCGCACAGAACTCCTCCCAACACAGTTCAGTTTTCATTGTTGTGTTCGTTTTGGCCATGACACCCCTTCGTGGTTCTGCAAGTATTTTCTCCAGAATTTTACCTTCCAAAATTCTCAAATAAGTGGCCCCACTTCATACTCACATAGGTGGCCTTCTTATAAAGGGTATCTTGCTATACCCCGCCTGGCATTCCAGTGCATAAGAGTCATTAAAAGCCAACGTTTAACCTGTTTCCATTTGCAAGTATCACTGTTTCGCACCATAGGAATGAGCAAGAGAGCATGTCTCCATAGTGATCGTTCTCCGTTACTTGCAAGTAGGTTGTCCCATTGAATCTAGATCTTGGGATCTCTAGTCATCTAGGTTGGGTTTCCTTCACGGTAACAAGAGCGTAGTAGACTTTAACCCCATTCCCTTCGATGCTTTCTCAACTAGCTCTTTGTTTAACCCTTTGGCTAGCGGATCCGCAATGTTGTCATTTAACTTTACATAGTCAATAGTAACAACCCCAGTTGAGAATAATTGTCTAATGGTATTGTGTCTACGATAGATATGTTTAGACTTACGATTATACATATTACTTTGTGCCCTTTTTATTGCTGATTGGCTATGGTAATGGATGCAAATTGCTGGCACAGGTTTCGACCATCTTGGAATATCTTCTAGAAAATGGCATAGCAATTTCACCTCTTCAGTTGTTTTATCTGAAGCAATGAATTCAGATTCCATCGTAGAACGTGCAATACACATCTGTTTTGAAGATTTTTAAGAGACAGCTGCACCACCAAATGTAAAGACATATCCATTCATGGATTTCGAGTCTTTCATATCTGATATCCAGTTTGTATCACAGTACCCTTCTAATACTTCTGAATATCTGGTGTAGTGCAGTCCAAATCACGAATATGCCTTAAATAGCGTAGTACTCTCACTATCGCCTTCCAGTGGTCATGCCCTCGATTACTCATGTATCTACTCAATTTGCTAACTGAATAGGCTATATCGGGCCTTATATAGCTCATCAGGTACATTAGACTCCCAATTATCAGAGAATACTCCAATTGGGATATCCCTACCCCCACAGTCTTGGATAAATGGAGATTCGCATCCATAGGAGTCCTTGCTATACTTGTATCAAACTTGCTGAACTTCTCAAAAATCTTATCGAGATAATGAGACTAAGATAGTACAAGTCCATCATATGTTCTAGTGATTTTAACAACTAGTATTACATCTGCAAGACCCATATCTTTCATGTCAAATTTCGAGTTCAACATCTTTTTGGTAGATGTGATAATCTTATCGTTACTACCAACAATGAGCATGTCATCAACGTAGAGACACAAAATGACATACTTTTTTTCTGCGTCTTTAACATATACACATTTGTCACACTCGTTGATTGTGAAACCACTTGACATCATAGTATTGTCAAATTTTTCATGCCATTGTTTTGATGCTTGTTTTAGACCATACAAAGATCTAACCAGTCTGCAGACTTTCCCTTTTCAACCTGGCGCGGAAAAACCCTCGAGTTGTTCCATGTAGATTTCCTCATCTAAATTGCCATTTAGGAAAGTTGTCTTCACATCCATTTGATGTATCTTAAGATTTTGCAGAGCTGCAATTGCGATTATCATTCGAATGGATGTGATCCTGGTAACAGGAGAATAAGTATCAAAGTAGTCTAAGCCTTCCTTTTGTCTATACCCTTTAATGACAAGCCTAACTTTGTACTTATCTATTGATCCATCTGCCTTCATCTTCCTCTTGAAAATCTACTTGTAGCCCAAAGGCTTACTACCAGGAGGAAGATCCACTAATTCTCACGTATGGTTTTCCAGAATAGAATCAATTTCACTTGTAATAGCCTCTTTCCATAAAAAACCCTTAGGAGAGCTCACAGCTTCCTTGAATGTTCGAGGCTCACTTTCTAATAGATATACGTTAGGAAGTCTGGACCAAAGGATGTTGATGTTCTAACCAGTTTGCTACGTCTTGGCTCAACCTTAACTTCTTCCTCTTGGTCTTAACTGCTTTCATATGTAGTCTCCAAAGTCCGTTTCACAGAATTTGACTCTTTTATGGATCTATAAAGAAATATGTGTTCAAAGAACGCCACATTCCTAGATTCCATGAGAGTGTTCTTGTGAATATCCAGTATCTCAGATTCATACACAAGAAACCGATAGGTAGTACTATTATGTGCTTAACAAATAAACACACAATCAACAGTCTTTGGCCCTATCTTCTCCTTTTTAAGCAGAGGTACAGCTACCTTTGCAAAACACCCCCACATTCGAAGGTAAATATAGGTAGGCTTCTTACCTTTCCACATCTCGTAATGAGTCTTATTGACTTTCTTGCGAGGTACCTTGTTAAGTATGTAATTTGCGAAAAGGATAGTATCCCCTCACAAGTTCTGTGGCAACCCAGAATTTATCAACATAGCATTCATCATCTCATTCAAGGTATGATTTTTTTGTTCAGCAATTCCGTTTTGCTAAGGGGAATAAGGTGTAGGTTTGATAGATAATTTCGTAATGTGCACAGAATTCTCCAAACGGTGATTGATACTCACCACCTCGGTCATTTCTCACCACCTTAATCTTTTTGCTAAGTTGATTCTCAACTTCATTCTTATAAAGAATGAATTTGTCCAACGCTTCATCCTTACTATTAAGTAAGTATACATAGCCATATCTGGTGCTATCATCGATGAAAGTAATAAAATAATTTCCACCCGTTCGCGTTTGGACATACTTTAGATCACACACATCAGTGTGAACTAAATTCAATGGCTCAGTGCTTTTTTCAACCGTTTGAAAAGAAGACTTAGTCAATTTGGCTTCAACACAAGTTTCACAATTGTGTTCTTTATCAATTTGGAAAGCTGGAATGTGGTCTAAGTTAATTAACATTCGCAAAGCATCATAATTAACATGATCTAGTCTACCATGCCACAAATTGGAAGACTCAAGGGGATTTCATTTTATTGATATGAGGAATTATAGTCATTACATTGAGCTTAAATGGACCACTAGTCATATAGCCGTTTCCCACATATACCCCAGCCTTGGTGACAGTCACCTTATCCGCTTCAAACACCATGCAAAAGCCATGCTTGCTTAGTAGAGAACCAGACACCAGGTTCTTGCGAATGTCTGGCACAAATAGGACATTATTGAGAGTCAACTCCTTGCCAAATTTCATCTTCAAGATCACCTTGCCTTGACCCTCCACCTCAGAGGTTACAGAGTTCCCCATGACCAGCTTTTCGCCGTTTGTGACTGGCTCGAAGGAGGTGAGCAGCTTTTTATCACAACAAATGTGGCGGGTAGCTCTAGTATCAACCCACCACTCTTGAGGGTTTAACCCCACCAAGTTCACCTCAGAGACCACCGCTGACAGGTTGACATCAGAGCCATCCTCCAATTCTACCAACGCTTCATCCTTGCTATTAAGTAAGTATACATAGCCATATCTGATGCTATCATCAATGAAAGTAATAAAATAATTTCCACCAGTTTGCGTTTGGACATACTTTAGATCACTAATGTGTGAACTAAATCCAATGGCTCAGTGCTTCTTTCAACCGTTTGTAAAGAAGACCTAGTCAATTTGGCTTCAACACAAGTCTCACACTTGCGTTTTTTATCAATTTGGAAACCTGGAATGTGGTATAAGTTAATTAACCTTCGCAAAACATCATAATTAATATGACCTAGTCTACCATGTCACAAATTGGAAGACTCAAGGGGATTTCATTTTATTAATACGTGGAATTATAGTCATTACATTGAGTTTAAATAAACCACTAGTCATATAGCCCTTTCCCACATATACCCCAGCCTTGGTGATAGTCACCCTATTCGCTTCAAACACCATACGGAAGCCATACTTGCTTAGCAAAGAACCGAACACCATGTTCTTGCAAATGTTCTTACGAATGTCTGGCACGAACAGGACATTATTGAGAGTAAACTCCTTGCCAGATGTTATCTTCAAGATCACCTTGCCTTGACCCTCCACCTCAGAGGTTGCAAAGTTCCCCATGAATAGCTTCTCGTCGTTTGTAATTGGCTCGAAGGAGGTGAATGGCTTCTTATCACAGCAAATGTGGCGGGTAGCTCCAGTATCAACCCACCACTCTTGAGGGTTTGACCCCACCAAGTTCACTTTAGAGACCACCGCTGACAGGTTAAGATCAAAGCCATCCTCCAATTCTGCCAAATGTGCTCACGCTTTTGGGTTTGGAGGCTTGGTGCACTCTGAGACACAGTGCCCAACCTTGTCACAATTGAAGCACTTGCCTTGAAATTGAAACTTTTTCTTGGCAACACATCCTTTAGGTCCTAGCTTGACCTCTTTACCTTTCTGCTTGTCAGACTGCTTCCTAGACTGCTTTCCAGACTGATGTTTCTTTGTTTCTGAAGACTGGCCATGTTCCACAACATTAGCCTTGGCGGCGTAGGTGCTCCCTACCCTCCTTTCAGCCATCTTATTGTCCTCCTCAATGCGGAGCCTAACAATAAGATCCTCCCTCGTCATAGCCTTTCGCTTGTGTTTCAAGTACAACTTGAAGTCTTTTCAACCAGGGGGTAGCTTTTCTATCATGCATGCCGCTTGGAAAGGCTCACACAATAACATCCCTTCAGTAGCGATTTCATGCAAGATCACTTAGAGTTTTTGGACTTGACTGATCACACTTTTTTTTTCCACCATCTTGTAGTCCAAAAATCGGCCGACGACAAATTTCTTTGATCCGGCATCCTTGGTTTTATACTTTCTGTCTAGGGACTCCCACAGTTTCCTAGCCGACTTCTTCACATAGTACACGTTGTAAAGTGCATCGTGCAAGCAATTCAGAACATAGTTCTTGCACAAATACTCATTCTCTTTCTAAGTGATTTGATCCATCAGGACTTGCGTCTCTTGCTCATCTTCAGCAAGGACAAGTGCATCATCACTCAAAAACCTTGCAAGGCTCAGAGTCGTGACGTAAACAACATCTTCTGCTGCCACCTCTTGAAATCCATACTAGTGAATTTCTTGGGTTTCTCCCCGTGGTTCATAGGAACCGCACACACCCCTGTTGGGATTGGAGGATTCTAAGCCAAAGTCGCGGGAGGTTGACCATTGTTGCCATTGGAGGTCCCGTTGCCATTTCCATTTCCAGTTTCAGTTGACATTTTTTCTGAAATTAAGATCAAACACAAATAAGTGATAAAAAACTTAATAATCAAACAGAAGTCGAAATTGCCGTTACTAATTATTACAGAAATCAAGATAGTTTCACAAAAGTAATAGCTTCAGAATCTCGGTTTATTGACACGTACTAAGAAATACAAGTTAGTCCAAAGACAATATCACAAAATGACAATTATGTCTGATGGTCAAAACTATAAATGTGCACCGAAGTAAAAACAATAACGGAGAAAACTTTTCCTGATTATGCAAAACTTTGAAGAGTCAAAACTTTTGTATCCACATATTCAATGCATTAAATAAATAGCATAGTACATGCCTTTACTCCAAAATTAAAAGAACCCTCTACTGTTATAAAAACAAGTTTTAACGTAACGTTTGAAAAGTTAGACAAGTATCTCACTAATCAAGTCTATAATATCGACCCTGCTGTTTTTTTTTTTACGTAAGCCTTATCCGAAATGTAACTGACCAACCAATTAAAACCAAAATGGTCTAAAGGTTAAAACCATGCACTGATCAGTAAATGGCAGAATCACGATCTACGAACTTTGAAACCCGTCAACCACAAGTAACAACTCACAAAGGTGCAAAATTAGCATGCGATACAAAAGCATACAATAACTTTTCCAAAGATTTCACTGATGTTGTTTGAAGGAAACGCCAATTCATGAATATCTATACTTTAAACCAATCGAACAATACTCTACTGTTATGAAACTGTTCAAAAATCCCATGAGCACTGAAAATACTACACTGAGATGTAAACAATAAGAAACAGTCAGCATGCAAAACTACACGAAATAGGAGTACTTTAAACTAATCCACTGCTGTTTGAACAGATGCATACACGGTTTTCTCCAGTTTTAACCATGCAAGACAGTAAAGTTAACAATCACAATACTCCACTGAGATTAGGAAACCAATTATTAAAACGTTAGTCACAATATTATCCCGGGAAAAATGCAGATTATAACCTTTGGAAAGTCAAAACTTTTGACGGGTTAAAAACTCGTAATCTGATCCGAGAGCTAAACTCAAAATGCTTTCCCAAAACCTTGTTCGGAGATCCAGAAACTGATTTTCAATTCAAAACTGAAACTATTTTTCCACAAGAAAAATTTGTCTTAAGATTGTAGGAAAATAGTGTGGAAAAATAGTCAACGATCTTACTAATTTTTTGGAACTTACAACATGAACATGAATTACAAAATTACAGAATATTAATAGACATAAACTGTAACATAGTATTAGTAATTCCAAACCGAGACCTGTTTTGTACAACGGTGCCCTTAAGGCAAATTCGCCGTCTCACCGGTGCTGGAGGTTTTGTCGGTGTTCGTCTCCCAGAGTTGAATCGGTTACCACTCAGCCGCGGGAGCACCGCCGTAGACTGCCCAATGAACCAACTTGTGTCCGTACTCTCTCTCTCGAAAAGAACAATTGTATTGCAGGAGATGCTTTGGATTGTTTTCGGTGTGTTGAAACCAAAGGTAGATGTCCCCTTTTACAGTTGAAGGAGGAGCTTTTGCCATCAATACTAAAATGAATATGATATTCATGGAGGAGCCTATACAATCTGAAAAATCAGGGTTTCCTAGCAATCCGTAAAAACCCTAACAATATGAATGCGAATCACGAAATAATACTACCAGTAAAAACTACGTAAGCAATCAAACCCACAACGCAGAAATATACGTGGAAAACCCCAAAACGGGTAAAAACCACGGGAAGGAATCAAATCACTATAATCATTGTGCAGTTACAGATATACCTATCCAAACGATGTAAATCCTCACAACATTCTAAGTACTACCTGCCGAGTCACACGTACACCGCACCCAGTGATCTTGATCGCCACCGACCTCGAATCCGCAAGCCCTCCAATAAACTAAGAGAAATCCCTTCAGGAATGGGTCGCCAAAGAACCCAGTTGCATGACCTTTTTTACCTTACTACAGCCGCACCTTTCTTTTGCCAAAAAACGTGTATATGCAGTCTATGGCGCACCAATCTTGCTGCCCCTTTTCCTTTTTATATGGCTTAGTCAAACCCTAGGAGGAAAAGCACATGTCCATAAATAGACTCCTAATTGGACCCTTTTTTTCTTACTTTTCAATTAACAGAAGATACCGATTGAAACTAGATTGATCCATCTTCGCCAAAATCAATCTCGCAGTAGTCGACCTCCTTTTTTTATCCAATACGCTCATTCGGAATTACAAATAAATATTCCTTCCACTTTAATCCTATACAGACTCACTAGCCTATTAAAAATAATAAACTTACAACTCGATAAAAATTATGTGTTTTGTCAAACGGAATTGCCAATACACAAAGACTTCGGAATTTTGTCCTTACACAATCAATAGGGGAATTGATTCTGCAATTCAATTTTGGAATAAAACTGATACAGTTATTATTTCCGAAATTGAATACACAATCGTGGGTAATAAGTCTGGGTAATTAACCCAATTTTGACCATCCAACCGTGCACTGTTGTTGGTCTGAAACCCACTTTAAGAGACGATTTCTTTCACCGGTTTAAACTCCTTAGCAACTATCTAAAATGCAGTTGGGCCCACCTCGCACGGTGTGGGTCCCACCAAATTCTCTTTGGTTAAAATTCCATCAGTTGGAACACAACACCATGTTAATTTAGTGCTGCTGTTGGAACACAACAACATGGTGCTCCAGATCGGAGTCATTTCACATCACACATCGACATGGGCTCCGTTACCAAAATGTGGGACTCACTTACTAATGTCTGTGTGGTGGAAAAGAGCCTTAGACCAGCACATGGAGGTGACTTACCATACATTGTGGCTTGACTGGTAGTCCTTGATGTTGACTCATTGCTTTGGAGACCTATCAGAGACTTGGAGTCATTGAATATAACACGTATTGCTGTAGTCTTCATATCCCATTATGACGAACAAACTGAGAAATTTATTACAGTTCTTCACCAATAATTACTCTGAATATTATGAAAACTTACAAAGGATCCAAATTGTATCTAACATCAAGAGCTGAAATGTCAAGACTAGAGCTCCATTGCCTCTACGGACTTATTGCTTCCAGTGTTGGGAATGCAGACAACTTTCAGCAACAGAGTTCAGCAACAAAGGTCCGTGACCAGCGCGGAGAGTTCCGCGACAGGTAGTCACGCGGTCAAGCTCGCGGTAGGTAGCACGCGACAAACAGGCTCGCGGCTGAGATGGGCCGTGGGCCGTGGCCCAAGTTGGTTGGACGGGTCCAGCTATCACTTAGGGTTTGCCTATAAATATTAGTTGTTGTATTCATTATTTTTTGAGCGAGGTTGCACATAGAGAGAGAAAATTTCTAGAGAGGGTTTTTAGTGAGAGAAAGTGCAAGAGAAAACTTTTCTCAGAGAGAAAGGAGAAGACTTGTAATCTTTCATTTTTCTTTCATTCATAGTGGACTGGTGTGGCTCCCGGGGACGTAGGCAAGTTGCCGAACCTCATATACATATGTGTTCTGTTTTTTGTTCCTCTTTCTCTGGTTTGTTTTCTGTGACGATAGTATCCCAAGATCCTGTGTGTGTTTTGTTCGTTGTGAGTTTGAGCACGAGGCTCCGATTTCCTAACAACTGGTATCAGAGCCGCAGTTGCGGTAAGGGTGTTCAACAGTTTTCCGATTGAAGCTTTTGAGCAGTCCGGATTTCAGAGGGAGCTATGGGTTCAGAAGAAGGGAAGTCAAAGATCGAGAAATTTGATGGATCGGACTTTGCTCTCTGGAAGATGCAGATGGAGGACTATCTGTACCAGAAGGATCTTTACCGGCCGCTGCTGGGTAAAGAAAAAGGAAAGAAAAAAGAAGGTGAGACTGACGCGGAATGGGATGTTCTTGACCGGAAGGCGATGGGTCAGATCCGGTTATCACTCTCGAAGTCAGTCGCGCACAATATATTGAAAGAAAAAACCGCGTCCGATCTGATGGACGCGCTTGCGGAGATGTATGAATAGCCGTCCGCGGCAAACAAGGTGCACTTGATGAAGAAGTTGTTCAACTTCGAGATGCCTGAAGGAGGTTCGTTTATGAAGCATCTTAGTGAGTTCAATACAATAGTGGATCAGTTGATCTCTGTTGGTATTGAGTTCGACGACAAGGTTGAAGCCTTGTTGATTCTCTCTCAGTTGCCGAAAAGCAGGTAGGGTACAGTTACTGCTATTAGTAATTCGGCTGGGAAGGAGAAACTCAAACTGAATGATATAGTCAGTTTGATTCTGACTGAGGAAGTTAGAAGGAAATCGCTCGAGGGAGCGTCGGGCTCTAGCAGTTCGGGTTCGGCTCTAAGTTTTGAGCAGAGAGGCAGAGGCCAGACCAGGGGTGGTCAAAACCAGAACAAGAGTCGATCGAAGTTGCACGGCAAGAAGTCCCGCGGCAGAACACAAGTACGCGGCTTTAAAGGTGAATGTTGGAACTGTGGCCGGCGGGTCACATGTCTTCAGTCTGCAAGACTCCAAATAAGAATAATGGTGAGCAGGAGGCCCACAACGTGCAAGATGCACTTATTCTTTCGATGGACAGCATCGCGGAGTCATGGGTGGTTAACTCGGGCGCCTCATTCCACGCGACTGCTAGTAAGGGTGTTCTGAAGAACTATATGGCAAGCGACTTTGGGCAAGTATACTTGGGCGATGATGAGCCATGTAGTATAGTGGGAATGGGTGATGTGCAAATTGAAACGCAAGGGTTTAAATGGTGTTTGAAGGATGTCAGACACGTCCCGCAGCTGAAAAGGAATCTTGTTTCAGTTGGGCAACTGGGAGCAGCGGGATATACCTCAACATTCACAGGAGACGCATGGAAGGTCTCCAACGGTACCATGGTGGCAGCGCGCGGAAAGAAAGTAGGTACTCTCTATTTAACTTCACATGGGAGTCATTCACTTGCCATCACGGAGGGACTTGCAGGGGTGGTTTTGTGCGAGGATCGCGAAGGTCTCACGGAGGTGGTACTACGCAAGGGTAGGCTCGCAGAAGGTCTGCGGCCAGAGAGCCAAGTGGGTTTAAGTTTGTGGCACGACAGGTTGGGACATGAGCGAGAAGGGGATGAAGATTCTGCAGACACAGGGGAAGCTGCCAGTTTAGTCAGTGGATTTCGACATGTGCGAAGACTGTATCTTTGGCAAGCAGAGGCTGGTTAGTTTCCAGAAAAGTGGTAGACCTCCCAAGCCAAACAAGCTGGAGCTTGTTCATATAGACGTATGGGGTCCCGCGCCAGTGCATTCTCTCGGCGGGTCGAGATACTTTGTTACTTTCATCGATGATCACTCACGGAAAGTATGGGTCTATTTCATAAAATACAAGTCAGAGGTATCTGAAATTTTCATGAAGTGGAAAGTCATAGTAGAGAACGAGACAAACTTGAAGGTGAAGTGTCTGAGGTTAGACAACGGGGGAGAGTATGAACTGGGAGAGTACAAGAGAGCCTGTGCTCTATTCGGAATTCATTTAGAAAAGACTCTTCCAGGAACTCCGCAGCAGAATGGCATTGCGGAGCGGATGAACAGGACTCTGACAGATCGTGCGCGGAGCATGCGGATACACGCGGGGTTGCCCAAGCAGTTTTGGGCAGACGCGATCAATGCAGCAGCATACTTGATCAACCATGGGCTAGCAGTTCCGTTGAACTTTGGGATACCGGAAGAGGTTTGGAGCGGTAAAGAGGTAAATTTCTCACACTTGAAAGTTTTCGGTTGTGTTGCTTATGTCCACCTCAGTGACAAAGTTAGAGACAAGCTAGACGCTAAGTCATTGAAATGCACGTTCATTGGGTACGGCGGCGATGAGTTTGGCTATCGTTTCTGGGATGAGAAAAACAGGAAAATAATCAGAAGCCGGGATGTCATATTCATTGAGTCGGTGCGGTACAAGAACAGGGATAGCAAACAATGCAGTGGGAGTTCTACTGAAGATCGCGAGGGTCCCGCGGGGGTGGTTGCGCGAGAGGATCGCGAGGCACCCGAGTACTTTAGTTTGGAGGATCTTCCAGAAAGTAGTGGGGATGAGTTGGGATTTGACCGGACGACTAAGGCAGTCTCGCGAACAGAGTTTGGGGCAGTTCCAGAGACAGGGTCTAGTTCACCGATTGCCGCGGTAAGGAGATCAACTAGGGTACCTAAACCTAATCCGAAATACCCTTCATCGCCTTATTATTTGCTTTTGACAAAGAGCGGGGAACTGTCTTGCTATGACGAGACTTTATAGGTCAGTGACGCTGTGAAGTGGGAATGTGCTATGCAAAAGGAGATGGATTCTCTTCACTCGGATGTGACTTGGAAGTTGGAGAAGCTTCCCGCGGGGAAGAAGGCACTACAAAACAAGTGGGTATACCGCGTCAAGCAGGAGAGCGACGACAGCAAAAGGTATAAGGCCAGATTGGTTGTGAAGGGCTTTCAACAGAAAGAAGGGGTTGATTTCACGGAGATTTTTTCTCCAGTTGTGAAGCTGACCACTATCAAAGTGGTATTGAGTTTGGTGGCTGCAGAAAACCTCTACTTTGAGCAGTTGGATGTTAAAACTGCATTTCTTCATGGTGACTTGGGTGAAGAAATCTACATGAAGCAACCTGTTGGCTTCATTGAGAAAGGCAAGGAATAGATGGTGTGTAGACTCAAGAAGAGTCTATATGGGTTGAAACAGACTCCTAGACAGTGGTATAAGAAGTTTGACAGTTTCATGCAACGCAGCGGCTATACGAGGTGCCACGCGGATCACTGTTGCTACCTTAAACGTTGTAAGGCGAGCTACATAATTTTACTACTCTATGTAGATGATATGCTTGTGGCTGGGTCCTGTTTATAGGAGATAAACAGGTTGAAGCAACAGTAGGCAGCAAGGTTTGCTATGAAAGATCTGGGTGCAGCGAAGCAGATACTTACACTACAAGAAAATGCAGATTTGGCGACACAACAAAGTACATTGGCAAAAGTGTATATACGTCGGCAAAGGTTTTTACCGACGAAAAATTTTGTGTCGGTAAGCTGTCGGCGTTCATATATCGGGAAAGAGTTTTGCCGACGTGAATTATCCTTCATCGGCAAAAGCATAGTTTCAGCGATGCAAGTTTGTGTCGGCATATCTGTCGGCAAATGGTATTGCGTCGGTAAAAGGGATTTTAAAATCAAAGAGAGTGACACTTTTGCCGACGAGATTTTTGCATCGCCAAAAGTCAATTTTTAAAAAATGTAAATCTGCTGGTGTTGTGCTTCCGCTTGCCCCGAGTTTAATTGTTTGCTTCTGCTTGCCCCTCGTTTCGAACTCGAGACCTCAAAGTCTCCACATCACGTGTCTACCAACTGCTCCAACTTACATTTCATTAGTAATATTGCAATATCTAATATATATAACCTACACATACAGTTTTTTTTAAGATTGTGATTTTGGCACTCCAAAAATTGGTAGAAGAGACTCTCAAACTAAATTGTGTTGATACACAAAACGACGTTGTTCTGGAGTCCCTCCATCAATTTTTAGAATACTAAATTCAATTTCCTTTTTTTATCCTTACATATACAAATATTTTACACTAGATACATTATTACATACTCTTATATCAGTTTAGGTTTCGCCTGGCATTTTAACTAAGCTAGAAAGCTTTTTTGTCCTTATTCAAACAAAATTTGTGTTAGTTAGGTTTTCGTTGATTTTTTGAGAATTATTGATTCTTCATGACGAGAGGTATCTAAAAAGTAAAAAAATACAACCAAACTCCAATTTTTTTAAATAAAGAAAAATAATAATTTATTGGCTTATCTTTGTCTTTATTCAAAAAAATTAGATTTTAATCGTAATTTTGTACTTTTTAAATTTGTCTCGTCATATGAAGAGGCAATGATCCTCAAAAAAATCGATAAAAAACTAACAAATACGAGATTATATACGTAACTTATATTTACCACATAATATTGTCTATACATACAAATAACACAAACACACACAAATAAATGTATATACTCCATCTGTTTCACAAATAAAATTGTCCACAAACTTAGGACCTAAAAAAATACATTTTTTGAAAAAAAAATCAAACTTTCTTTTTCAAAAATTAGTAGATATCCATGTGTTCTTCAATTTTTTTGCCCAAAAAAAAAATTTTCAACTTTTACTTTTGCCGACACAAAGATTTCATCGCCGAAAGATTTATCTTTTGGCGATGCACATTCTGTCGCCAAAAGTTACTATCACCGACACAAAAATGTCATCGCCAAAATTTCAACTTTTGCCGATGCACATTTCATCACTAGAAAAAAATTTCGTCGGCAAATATTTCGCGGGATAAAATTCCCCGTCAACTTTGCTTTTACCGACAACATTGCCAATGCACTTCTTTTCATCGCCAAAAAATTTACATTTACCGACACGAACAACTTTTGCATCGGCAAAAGCTTACTTTTGCCGACATAAAATGCATTGCATCGGCAATCAGGTTGCCTTTGTTGCATTTTCTTGTAGTGTTAGGATGAGGATCAGCAGGGACAGAACTCAAAGGGTCTTACAGTTGAGTCAAGCTGAGTATATTGAACGGGTTCTTGAAAGGTTCAATATGCAGAACGCCAAGGCAGTTGGCGCGCCTCTGGGAAGTCAGTTTAAACTTTCTGACGTGCAGTCTCCGAAGACAGATGCTGAGAAGGAGCACATGGCCAAGGTACCGTATGCCTCAACCATCGGTAGTCTAATGTACACGATGGTCTACACGCGGCCGGACATCGCTTATGCAGTGGGAGTTGTAAGCAGGTTTGCGAGCAATTCAGGGAAGCAGCATTGGAAAGCCGTCAAGTGGATACTGAGTTATCTTTGCGGGACCGCGGATGTGCCATTGTGTTTTGGGAAAGCAGATTTGGTGGTGAGAGGACATGTGGATGCAGATTTCGCGGGTGATCATAATACAAGGCGAAACACCACAGGATATGTCTACACTTTGGGATCAACAGCGGTGAGTTGGGTCTCGCGTCTGCAGAAGTTGGTAACTTTGTCCACGATAAAAGCTGAGTATGTAGCAGTCACGGAGGCCGCTAAGCAGATGATTTGGTTGAAGACTTTTCTGGGTGAGTTGGGTTTGAAGCAGGAGAACAGTGTTTTTTTCAGTGACAGCCAATTGCTATACACCTTGCAAAAAATCCAGTGTTTCATGCTAGAACGAAGCACATCGATTTGAGGTACCATTTCATTCGCGCTCACTTTTGGAAGAAGGGGAACTGTTATTGGAGAAGATTTTGGGGAGCCAAAATTCGGCAGATATGTTGACAAAGTCGGTCATCATCGAGAAAGTTGTACTCAACTTAAATTGGCCTTCACGTGTGAGGAGTTGGAGGGCCGGAGTCGCACCAGGAGGGGTAAAGTTCACTACGTCTGCTATTGATTGCGGTTGTTGATATTGGTTTGCTTCAGTTATCTTCAAGTGGGAGATTGTTGGGAATGCAAACAAGTTTCAGCAACAAAGTTCAGCAACAAAGGTCCGTGACCAGCGCGGAGAGTTCTGCGACAAGTAGTCACGCGGTCAGGCTCGCGGCAGGTAGTGCGCGACAGACAGGCTCGCGGCCTAAGTTGGTTGGACGGGTCCAGCTATCACTTAGGGTTTGCCTATAAATATTAGTTGCTGTATTCATTATTTTTTGAGCGAGGTTGCACATAGAGAGAGAAAATTTCTAGAGAGGGTTTCTAGTAAGAGAAAGTGCAAGAGAAAACTTTTCTCAGAGAGAAGGGAGAAGACTTTTAATCTTTCGTTTTTCTTTTGTTCATAGTGGACTGGTGTAGCTCCCGGGGACGTAGGCAAGTTGCCGAACCTCGTATATCTATGTGTTCTGTTTTTCTGTTCCTCTTTCTCTTCCTTTTCTCTGATTTGTTTTCTGTGACGATAGTATCCCAAGATCCTGTGTGTGTTTTGTTTGTTGTGAGTCTGAGCGCGAGGCTCTGATTTCCCAACATCCGGGGCCTTCTTCGATTTCATGTAATTTTCCAATGTGTACCTTGCATATGTATTAATTACTGGACATAAATCAGTTTCAGCAATAATAGAATTTTGAATACAGGAAATAAATAAACAAACTAAACCTTACTGTAAAGACTAAAGAAAAGGGCGTAATAGTAATGCCATTAAAAATAACTAACAAGCAAGTTTTACAGATCATCATGCACAGAAATGCTGAAAGCTATGTGTAATACTTACCATATATACAAAACCATTTGCATTAATACTAATAATGGTCTTGGTCAGTGATTAATGGCCCTTCAAAATCAAAATTCGAAACGACTTGGGCATGCAAGACTTTTGATCCAAAATATGTCCAAACAGACTTTCTTGGAGCCTTTTTTTTTTTTTTAAATATCCCTCCCTCCTAGCCTCATGAAAGTATTTCATCCCACATATATGTATCAGCTGGTAATTACTGGGTCTAAAACAACGACTAATCTCACGAGGGTGTGGCAATTGGGATCGGATCCCATCCAGTGTTGAATGGTCCATTTTGGTCCATTTTATGGCCAGGATTGGTCAAGAAAAAACCAACGGTCCAGGTTAAGCCACATTAACAGTAACCCAACTTTGTTTTCATTTTGCTCTATTCAATGCCAGATCAGCAAAGAACTCCACTTTGCGTACCAATTAGTCTTGTATCGATAGTGTACAGATCATCATGCCGGTCCCACCTTGAAGTTTTACATGAATAATCCAAGTCGTTGATTAATGTTTAAATATTTTTTCAAGTGGCCTTACAAAAAATAAGCTCAATCGAATAACAATAAGTATTTAATCTAATCTTTTAATTTTTCATTCAGATATTAAGATCTTGAGCTTTGAACGAAAAATTCAAAGATTAGATTAAGAATTTATTGTTATTTGATTGAGCTTATTTTTTGCAAGGACATTTTAAAAATTGATTAACGGCATGGATTATTCGTATGAAACTCTAATGTAGATCCTTCATGACGATATGTACACTATCGATACAAACTAATTGGTACACAAAGTGAAGTTCTTAGCTGATCTGTCATTCACGAGAGTAACCTGGACCGTTGATGTTCTTAGCTGATCCAGTGTTGGGTTACTGTTGTCGTGGAAAGGGAATGGGAAATGTTGCTTTAACCTGGACCGTTGATTTTTTCTTGGCCAATCCTAGCCATGAAATGGACCAAAATGGACCATTCTACACTGGATGTGATCCGATCCCGTGGCAATTGTGGAATATTAATCATTAATCCCTCGCTTGAAGCATGATTTGAAACAATGTCAAGTTCCATTTTAATTGATTATTTTAAAGTATTTTTCTTCTATGTTAAGGGATGATTTACTTAAATTATGTATGCTGTTTTCATGGGTATTATGGACGATTAACCTCATTACATGGATACCTTTTTGGTATCAAATATAGATACTTTGTTATTAGTGATTGATTTCTTCTAATTTTGACACTTCCAAATTCAAATTCTGACTCCGTCTCTACTCTACAAGACTTCTTTTTAAGTTTGGGTATTTGTTGGTTTCAAGGGCTAAGATGGAGTGTCAAAACTTATGTCAAAGTTTGTGTCTCCGTAACCTGCCCGAATCACTGATTGATAGTAAATTTGGAATGGGTACACTATTAAAAGTACAAATCCTAATAAAAGGACTTATTTATATGCCCACCCTAATTGATTTGAATACTTATGTTCTCATCCCGTAATTGTTTGAATGGGCAATTATGCCCTTAGTTATTAACCATTTTTCTTTTTCCATTTTCCGTCTGGGATCTCTTTCCTTTATTTATTATGGGAAGAAAAAAAATGCAGTACTCGCTATATTGAACTATTGAAGTCCTATCGGAGTGATGGGTCGTGGGAAGGTTCTGCCAATTGTGTTGCGAGATCACTTTGCCCATCTATTTTTGGTTCCATTCATTTGTTGTTTTCTCGAAATATACTTATTTACAAAGCCGCTGTAAATAGGTTATTTATGGAACCGTACGACCTCATCCGTCCATCTTAGCAATCAATTAACGGTTCGGATTTTAAAAGAACTTTTTCGGGGAAGACTAATCGGAAAAGTTCTTTTAAAATCTGAACTTTCCAAAACACTTTTGGACGCACGTGATTTATCTCCTTAAAACTTAAGTTTTTCTGCTTTTTCCCACATATACTATGTAATCGCTGGGCCTAAACCTATTTTACATTGTTTTCAAAATGTATTTAGCCTTTGGGACTAATTATAAAGCAAAAATATATTTCTAAATTATAATTGTACAAGTGCTAACCCGTGCCTACGGCACTATGAATCTTTGTTGAAAGGGGATGGCAATTGTGTGATTTAGGTGAAAATCACGGGCACTTAACCGGGAAGTGGGAGGATGCACTATAGCCTTTGGATCAAATGAATCTAAGCCATTCCAACAACTTGTCCCCACACCCTTCTGTTTTATAATAGAGATATTTACTTTATAATTAACCTCTTAATTTAGTTACTTTTTGGATTCGTACATGAAAAGTATCTTACATATGAATCTAATTTTTTACCCCAACAAACAAAATTCCTTGCTCCACCCTTAAGTGCAATGAATCTAAGCTCGTCGGTAGTGTCGTTATTAGGAAAACTTGCTGATAAGCCTAGTGAGACACGACGTTATTTCATCAAAGAATTCTACCCAATTCTCACCTCGGGATCAGAAATGTTGAAAAGCCCAACCTACCATAGACGACCTTGTTCGTTTTGAGATTTTGGATTTGAATTTATAAGTAGTGAGTATAAAGAGAACTAGAGTAAAGGTTGGAAATAAAAGTAATGATTGGAGACAGATAGAGAAAAAAATAACAGTAAGGATTGATGATAGAGAAAAAAATAACATTAAACCCTATTTGGTAGACCGGTCTTGTGAACAACCTGATAGGTAGTGGCAATTAATAGTGGTAGTGACAAACGTTTTTTAACTTATATATATGAGAACTCCGTTTATTCGGCCCAAGTATGAGATATTTTAAATTTTTTATATAGGTCTAACTTCTTCGCAAGTGGAGTGGAGTGCAGTTGGTGTCTCCCTTATACTCCTGTAAGTACACATCCCCCTTTTACAGTCTTGACTCTTAAAATGATGATGGGCTGTCAAAAAAAAAATTTATTTTCAATTTAGTCTCGAAGCACACTTTCAAAGAGTGTGAACAGGCCTGGGAGGGGATCCATTCAGTGAGAAATGACAGGGTCAATTGGGTGTGCTCAAAATGTTTAGTAAGGTTATTTCCACTGCATTCAGAATGGAGGCTTAAAGCAGACTTTATCAACCTTCCGTTCCATGCCGGAAAAAGTACAAATAAAAAAATTCAAATTTGCGGGGTCATCAACCTCGTTTCCACCATCATCGTCGCCATCTCCGGAGCTTGCCCCATCCCTTGTATCGTTGGCGGCATCCGAAGCATTCGGATTTTAGTCCCTGCAAATAAGGGAATGAAATATTTTGCCATATTGAGTTAGAGCATGGAGCGAATTCCATATAGAAGAGTTTCCAAACGAGACTGGGACAAGGCTATGTGCAACCAAACCAGACCAACCCATGTATACCGACCGATCAATTAAGATGAGGTAAATTGGGGAAGGTTGGAACAGATACAACACGGGCATGACATATTGAGAAGCAGGCACAATAAGGTATAGGCTAGCACGGTTGATGAGGTTCAATGTGGAGACTTCAATAACCAAGTTGGGTGTCATTTTGGGGAGTAAAACACGAGCACGACATATGTATAACACGAGTCTGGATATATAATTTTTGTTTTGCTAAAAATCAGATTGATCCATTAAATTTGATTATGAAAAAGGGCAAATTTTCGTAGTCGTCTCTGTAGTTTTACGGTTGTCACATTTTCGTCCCTCTAGTTTCAAAGTGATCTAATTTCGTCCCTGTAGTTTGTTTTACGTTCCAAATTAGTAAAATCGTTAACACCGTTAACGAAACTAACGGAAAAAAAAAAGTGTTCCAATTTTCAATCCGTTTGAACCGGTGTGAAGATCTTATTTTTCTGATCATTTTATTTAAAATGGTCATAATGAATTTTTGGCTCTAAGGCCTTTCAACAAACACCCGAAGACTCCTTATTTAGTTTCAGGGCTCTCTTAGGGTGTCCATTAAAAGGCCTTAGAGCCAAAAATCTATTATGACCATTTAAAATATAATGATCAGAAAAATAAGATATTTGCACCAGTTCAAACGGATTGAAAATTGGAATACTTTTTTTTTCCGTTAGTTTCGTTAACAGTGTTAACGATTTTACCAATTTGGAACGTAAAACAAACTACATGGACGAAATTAGAGCACTTTGAAACTAGAGGGAGGAAAGTGAGACAACCATAAAACTACAGGGACGACTTCGAAAATTTGCCCTATGAAAAATGAGATTTGATCTTTTACGATCAAATGAGTAAACTTGGATATCGATTCTTTTACGTCTTTATCATGACAAATAGATTCAACATGCACAACTCAAAATATTGATAGAAGAGAAGCACTTGCAAGACTAAGATAAGATTAATGAAATAGTGGCTATTTCATTACTTTATTTTTGTTATAACTATTTGACAATAATAATTGATTTTGGCACTCCCCTAATTGATAACCACACTCCTCAAGAGAGTGCGGTCATCAATTTGGGGAGTGCCAAAATCACTCCCCTTGACGATTGATGGTTCTGCCAATTGCCCCTATATATTCCGATGGCTTTGGCATGCGAGACATCGATCCAAAATATGTATCCATCTTGCCAGACTCTTCAGTTGAACTCTTTTGTTTTACTCAGTACATTGAAGACCCATTGGAGAATTTGGAGTCCTTGGTTCCACGACATACATAGATTCTGAACCAAGAAATTAACTTAAAATCTAAGCTTAAATGCTATCATTGGATCCAATTGCATGTCTTGGTCAGTGATCGGCCCTTCAAATTCTAATGACTCGGATCGGCATGCAAGAGTACTTTTGATCCAAAATTTCTCCAAACAGACTTTCTTGGAGTCTTCCCCCCAGCCCCATGAAAGTATTTTTCATCAGGAGAGTCAAGAGTGTGACATCTAGCTAGTGGAATATTAATCATTCATCCCTCCGCTTTATGCATGATTTCATAAATTTTTTATATATATAACAGTAATAAAATAGGATGGCCGGAGGCCCGGAGCTAGCTATCAAAACGGGTGAGTTGCACGTGCCACCCCAAATTTCTTTTCGTTTCTAGAAAAACCATTTTAGAACCGGCTCACGTATGAGAGAACCATCATTTTTGAGCGATAAAGATTTTCAAAACTAGGCTTCAGAACAAGATGCGGAAGATGATTAACTCTTGAACACTTCGCTCTTGTACATTATAAGGGGACTTTCTTTTAAATTTTGGTTTAAAGTCAATCATGTATTTTAGATCCATTTTGATAAGTGTTTTTTTTTTCTTCTATGTTAACGGGGAATTAACCTTAAAACATATGGGTATTACAGATGATTAACCTTGTAACATATGCACATGGGAATGACTTCGATGTCCCCGGTCATTTTGGGAACACCGTAATAAAATGGGAGAGTATAACGAAGAAAAAGGAAGCTGGGGTTTTAGGGGTGAGAAGGCTACTGTAACAGAAGTTAGCTTTGCTTGTTAAATGGTGGTGGAGGTTTAGTCAAGACAATGAATCTTTGTGGGTGAAGGTGGTAAGGTCGAAATACAAATTGGATCAGAGGAGTTGCCTTCCGGAATACCGAACAAGAGGCTCCGTTTCAACTGTTTGGAATGATATATGTGCGGTGGGTGATTCTAGTTCGGGTATAGGTGGGATTGTGAAAGAGGGTTTCAAAATTAAAGTTTATTTGGGCAACAATACTTACTTTTGGAACCACAGTTGGTTAGGACCGTACATTCTCAAAGAGGAGTTTCCAAGACTGTTCCTGTTATCCTCTCAAAAAGATGATGTGATTAGCAACATTTGAGGAGGGGTGGAAGATGGAAACTGGGGGCTAATTTTTAAAAGAAGGCTACGTGATAGGGAGAATCAGCAATTGGGGGCATTGATACAAAGATTGCAATCCTATGCAATGGATCCGTCCAAGCCTAACTCTTTGCTATGGAAGTGAACGGAGGACAAGAGGTTTTCAGTAAGGTCAGCGTACGAACAGTGGGAGTTGTTATCTCTGGATCGGAACTTATTTCTGGGTTCGGTTTGGAAGAATTTATGCCCCTTTAAGGTGGAAATTTTGGCTTGGATGGTTATTCAGGAAAGGGTGGCCACAAGGTCGGTTCTACTTAGTAAGAACATTGTGCTGAACGATCAATCATGCCTGTTGTGCTCGCTGCATCAGGAATCGCCTAATCATTTATTCCTCCATTGTAAGTTCTCTTGGTCCGTTTGGTCTCAAATTTTGGATTGGTGGCATTTTTTCTAGGTTTGTCCATCCTCGATAGCTGGAATGGCGAGTTGGTGGTTTGATTCTAGCTTCCGCAACCTAGAAAAACACATTTGGTAAGCTTCTTTCTATGCGACAATCTGGTCAATTTGGATTATGCGAAATAAGCTTATATTTCAGAGCGTGACAAGCAGCTCAGAGGAGGTAGTGGATTTAATTAAGTATAGGGTGGGCATGTGGATGAAGGTTAAATTTGAGATTAAGGTGTATTCAATTGAGGAGTTCAAAGGGTTCTTAGATGGTATTCGGTTGTTAAAATTGTAATCCTTAAGGAGCCCTCATCCAATCTCCTACTAGATGAGTGTTGCTTTGTTTCTCTTTTCGCTGAGTTGAGTTAGTTGAGCTGTGTTAATCTTTGTAACCTTTTGATTTTAATAAAATTTCCTTGTGCTGAGCAAAAAAAAAAATAAAAAACTTTTGGCATAACAAAACCATTATGAGCATAACCAAAATCCATTACAAGTATAATAAAACCAAATTAAAACAAAGGCATAACTTGTTTGTTATGCTTTGGTTGGGTTTAGTTATGCCTTAGTTGATTTTTTGGATATTCCTTAGTTATGCCTTGTTCGGGTTTTATTATACTTGTACTGAGTTTTAGTTATATATGCTCATAATGGTGAAGTTATGCCAAAAATTATAGTGTCTCCAAAATGACCGGGGATACCACAACATCATCTATATTTATGTATATCTATAATTGGGAAATGACTTCGGTTTCTCCGGTCATTTTAGGGACACCGTAACTTTTGGCATAACAAAACCATTATGAGTATAACCAAAACCTATTATGAGCATAACTAAAACCATTATGAGCATAACAGAACCATAGTAAGGCATAACTAACAAGTTATGCCTTTGTTGGGTTTGGTTATGTCTTGATTGGTTTTTTGGATATTTCTTGGTTATATCTCATTTGGGTTCGGTTATACTTGTAATGGGTTTTAGTTATGTTCATAATGGTAAAGTTATGCCAAAAATTATGGTGTCTCCAAAATGACAGGGAAACACCATAGTATCTAAAAATTTCATTACTAGAGGTTGATTTCTTCTGATTTCGCCACATCACAATTCAAATCCTGGCTTCGTCTCCGCTCCAAAAGACTCCTTTGGGCATTTGTTGAGTTTTTGTAGCCAAGTGTTGGACACGACAAAAGGAAAATAACCATAAGATACCTGAGCAAAACTTTCTCTAATCGCGATGCATAAATGCACGCATAAGCAGATAATCACATGTGAACCCAACACTTGTTAGAGCATCCGCAATGGGAATAATTAAAACTAATAACCAAAATATGCCACGTCAGTATTTGATTATTCATTTAATTCATAATCAAACTTAACAATTTCTACCTCCACATTGGTTATTTTTGCATTCCGAACAAAACAAACCTCTATAATACACAATGCACATATGTCCAATCATAAACGAGTTCCAACTACACACTCGACCATACCAAATTATTCGTCTCGATGAGACGATTCCAATGTGGGGTGTTTTAGAATTATTGAGTTTTGAGTTTAGTTATTGAGTTTGGTTATTGATTTTTGATTATTGGTAAAAGTTGTAAAGTTTGATTATGGAATGAGTGAAATTTGATTATTTGCTAAAAACTTGTAACTTTGCTTATTACAATGTAGGGTATTTTTTGAGTATTATTGTTAAGTTTGCTTATCCACAATTATTTGCTTATTACAATACGGATGCTCTTAGAACTTGAAAAGTTGTCATCTTAGCGTACTCTAGCTAGGGGCGAGCAAAAAATCTGTCAAATCGCGAATTCAGTCCAAACCAATCCAAAACGGAGGGTTTGGTTTGGGTTTTTAGTAATATGGTTTGGTCATGGTTTAAAAAAAATTAGAAACCGCGTTATATAGTTTGGTTTGTGGATTCACGTTTACGGTTATGGTTCCAAACCGATCCAAACCATATAATACATACATACATACATACATACATACATACATACATATATATATATATATATATATAAATTAATTATGATTCACCCAATAAATATGGGAGCTTTTAGTTAACTACTTTATTAATTTATTGATCCCATTAAATTCACTGCAATATTTAATTTTCATTCACTGCCAAGAGAATGATATGAGCCTTGATGTAGAGTGATATCACAAATTGGTTTCTACCATGCTGCTACTATTGCCCTTTTGCTTCCTCATTTCAATTCAATAGTTTTAGATATTATTTTTGACCTTTTATTTGGTTAAACTATCTTAAGATGTTTAGTAGTTGATATTCTTAGTTGGTTCATTTTAGTGACTTATCATCATTTTATTTTCTTAGTTTAAGACTTGAGGCAATTTTTGGTATCCTATTCTTAATTAGTTGGTTAATATAGTGTGTTTAATAATTTGAATGGAATTGGTTTAAATATATGTATTTTTTTTAATTTATCTTCATAATCTTAAGTACTTTTTATATTTTTTGAAGACAATAACTTAGTTCAAAGCAAATTGTGGTTTAAAACCGAAACCGAACCGTATTTAAATGGTTTGGATTGGTTTGGTTTTATGCTTTTTGTGGGTTGGTTTGGTTCTCCAAATTCATAATCCGTAAGTATTGGTTTGGTTCTTGGTTTAGTATGAAACCGAACCAATCCGGACCATGCTCACCCCTAACTCTAGCTACTCGAAGCAATGCATAAATATATTTTTATAAACAAAAAATTTAGATTGCTTTGTTCCAGTCTTTATCAACATTTAAGTTTGAGGAAATACGATTCGCTCAACCATCGATGTTCGCATTTTCCTCTGTTCGATCCCTATAGCATACCCAAGCCGGCCTTAGCCATAGGCCCACCGCTGCCTAGGGACGGCTTTGTTCGGTTATCAACTAAGTTTTAATTTTAGTTTTGTTTCCAATCATTATCCTGCTTCTTTCTCCAATTATATTACCCTATTTCTCCAATTATTATTTTTTCATCTCTCTTCAATCATTATCCCTATCTTCAATTATTACTCTATTTCTTTTTCTACCCACTACCAAAACTAAACTAAACTCCCAACCAAACACTACCCGTATTTTTTCCCTCTCGAAAAGGGACTCCATTTAAATATCAGCTGCATATGTTGTTTGAATCCATTTAGTTTTGAAACCCGAGAGCAGTTCAGTTGTAGATTGAAAGGCCGGAAGGGGATACAAAAAGATTTATTCATTACATAAGTAGGAAAATTTGTATAGAAAGCAAGTAGTTATGGACTAAATAACACCCTAAGGGTGGCCTGATTGGATGCTGTATAAGTTTTGGGTGTATTATTTATGAAGAGGTATAAGATAGTGAGGGGGTATTAGTTAAGGAGAGATGACTCACATTGATGTGATATTTATGGAGGGGGGATAAAATAATACTTGATTTGGATGAAGGATAACTTGGTGGTATAAGAAAGAGTGTATAATGTAAAAAGCTGTCAAATGACTCATTTGCCCATATGCAGTATGAAATTAAATTATTCATTATATAATAACAAAATTCAAT